>KN883733.1:52536-65399 GCA_000934455.1 Apostichopus parvimensis
AGAATGAGATAAAATTCTCGAATAAAAAATAGTAACTTTTGTTGGCCTATATGATATATGCTTGCTCTGGAAATTCCAGAGAAAAAGAACTTTGTATGAAGACGCTGAAAATTTTTTAAGAGAAGAGAGAGTCCCACTTACTGTTACAATATCTCTATACATGTAATGTATTGAGATAAAAATAAGGAAGGTAGTAAACCTTTGTATGTAGTATTACAATTCAACAGAAAATAGTCAAATTCGAGGAAAATACTTGGTGACATCTTCACTAGTTCTACAAGTCTCAACAGGAAAATTATTGCGATATTTTAGACAAACATGCAATACAAATTGACATTCAACTCTGGAAACCCAAAGGTATGATAATATGATCAAGTTAGCTTGGTGGGTAAAGTGTTAATTAACTCACCTTCACTATTGCTGGTAGCACTAACTCAGGGAAGCCGATGGTATGACAGTGCGTGTTACAAACTTCTAAGATCAAATCGTAGATCTGGTCGATCACTCCTTCCTTTAAAGGGGAAAGAAACAAGATGGTTTATATGCAAATTATATGCAAATTACAATCATACACAACCCTGGAAGGGTAAAAAACCAATTGGGGATGCTAAGATATAGTTTATATAATATTAACATTCAAAGTACATGCCAAGGTACGGCAAGATAGAGCGTCTATTTCTACTCCCTCGATATGAATTCTTTTTTCATCTCTATCTATCCGACTCTTTAACCAAAGTTTGGTTTTTCTTTTCATCTCTTTTCAGTTCTCTTCTGTCCTTTCCCTTACAAGTCTCTTATTTTGTGAACATCTTTCGTTGGATCAATTTTTTTTTTCCCTTTGGTTTTCCGTTTTTTTTCCATCCTTATGGACACTAGAGCCTTGATCACAGTATCTCTGTTTTCTACTTTTTCTAATTTTTGTACTGAACTGTTTGTTATGTCTTTCTTCTTTCTTTGCTGTACGATCATATGAGAAATAAATTGAAACTTTTGGCCTACTTTCATCACATAAAACACCAAAGTCACCATTCATTCGTGCAAGTAGTAGAGCTCTACTTCTTCTGTTTGACACCTAATGATGTAATTTCCAAAACAGATGCCATAATGTCTTTTCCTGCCACTTAAAATACTCCCTTTCCAGATAGCCTTCCATGACATTTAAGGTGTAATCTTGTATTATGTTTACGCGCATTGTGTTTCTGTGATCAATTGCCCTTAAATCTTGTTAAAATCACCAAGATTTGATTCCTAGAGACAGCTTTCTGGTCAGGCTATACAGTTCATATCATGTACTGTAATATTGAACACAGAGGCTGGTCAGATAGCTCAGCTAAAATACATTTGGGTAAAGCGTTTGGGTCAGGTATGGGCAACTATCTCATCTCACTATTTCTTGGACGACTCGAGAACAGCGTTTCAGGGAAATTCAGGGAAATTCATGGAAACACATCCACAATGCCTTGTGAAAGAGAGTTTGGGTTTAAAGGTGTAGCAATAGGTGGTTTTTTTGGGGGGGGGGTGGGGTGTTGGTGGTCATTGAACCAGGGCCCCTAAAGACCGGGGCCCCCCAAAGGGTTGGTTCCGGAGCCAACAGATCACAACTGCCTGTCATGTGAGATACCCAGACAGGACTTTGCAGCATGTCACATTATTTTTTTTTTATTTGATTTTTTTTTTACTACGTTTCGGGTTCTATTTATTATCGTTTAGTATTTGGGTGTTTATTACTATCTGTTTTAGGCTTTTACAATATTTGTCTTACTGTACTATAGTTTCTCATACTTATTTATATTTAAACATCGACTATGATTTAATCTATTTCCCTACTTACATACTTCTGAATTTGTTTTGGACTATGTGCGTTTTAGTTTTTAGTATCGTTTAGTACGGGTGTTTTTTATATTGTTGCTTTTGGCTTTTACATTTTTTGCCTTATTAGTTCTATATATTTAATATTTTGATTTTTGTTAGTATTTGTTTTTAGGTTTTACATTTGTAAAGTGCTTTGAGCAGCTTTGCTGATTATGCGCTATATAAATATTACTTATTATTATTATTTATGGCTTTAGTTCAAGTGCATTACAGATAGAGTATTTTCGATAATCCCATCTCTTACTATTGTGTCGCAGTCTCTGAAAATTTACCTTCGCCACTGTTATGGTTTTACCGTTTATCTAGTTCAAACACTATCCTCTGACTTTTATACCGTATCTAAATAACTCTTGATCGTAACGACCAATATTTGTAGTTGGTGGGAGCTTACTGACGACTTAACACCAGACACATACTTAAGAGCCTTGCTTAGATCAGTGTAGGCCCTCATACTGTACATTTATAGGGCATTATACAGCATACATGAGGACATGCTTAATAGTGCACATGGATGCATATTTTGCATTGAACCTGAATTATTCAACTGAATTATACAGAAAGAAATCATGGACTCACCCTGAACCCCTTTTCCATGATTTGTGCTTTCGAGAGACGTAAAATAACGGCAAAGTTGATCGGCTTGAAACTCATAGAGGCGTGCTTCTTATTGAAATCAGTGATGTCAAATATCTACAAGAAAAAAGATATTCACATGATTTAAAACACAAACTTTATCATAGTTTCGTCAAAACACTGACTCAAAAAGGGATCACACAATATGCCCAAAAGGTAGCGATTAACTCTACAATAAACTATTAGCTGTCTCACACTTGTGAAAGCTAATTCAAGACAAAGTATGCTTTTCAAATCTAAGCTATTAAACATCAAAACCGAGTACGTTGTGGGTCCATCAAAGCCCTCTGCACACTACCCGAATGATGATTATTAACCTGTGATTTGGTTTCATTTCTTAAAATTGGTCATGAACCACTGCACACTGCCGACTACCTGTCGGGGAAAATGCTGCATGTTTATTTTTCCTGACTGAAGCCGACTCAACTTAATACTGGTAAAATCTTAATCAGTCGTAGTATTCAGCACACACACAAACACACTGGCCGACTATCCGCTATATCCATGCAATGACAGTCAAGGAGTTGAGTTGGGTCTTGATAAATTGGGCGGCTTATCTTGTAGACATTTAGCAGCCTTGACACATTCTAGCAACACACTGGCTTCTATGGAATATCTGCACAATGCAAAGCAAATGTTAGAAACATAACTTATACCGTGACACACAGTGCAGTGCTTACAGCAGTGTCAGTTGGATTCTGTTCGTCTTCTCTCAAGAGAGGGAAGGTGACTTACCTCTGTCAAGAATGGAAGCAGAGGAATAAAGACCCCAGTAGCAGCAGAGAGGGTATTCAAGGACCTGATGACATGAAACCGGATTGGGTAGTACTTTCCAGCAGGGATTAATCTAAATAACGATGGAGATTAAGAGAGAACAATGAAGATTAAAGTAAAGAACAATGAATATTGATCAAAGAACAATGCAGATTGATAAAAGAACAATGGAAATTAATATGGAATTATGAATATTAATAAAAGGAACAATGGATAACAATATAATTAAATCATGTTTAATAAAAGAACAATAAAGATGAATTAAGAATGATGAAGAATAATTAGGAATCAAATCATAGATAAGGGATTAACAAATAGATAAAATACTAATCCACATATTTTGTGTGATAATGTAAGAGTATTTTTAAGTCAGTTTTCTCTTTCGCCTTACTCGGATCAAAAGGCCACGAATAAATAACACTAACTTCAGTAGGAAAGCAGGAGTAGTAAGAAACCTTTTGTAGAAGCAGACCCTACCGGTAAGCTTACAAGAGGTAAAAAAGGATGTAAATATAGCCTACTCCCCTGAGCCACACCCATCCCTAACATTTACACGCACTGTCAGCAAATCAAAGCTTATAAAATCATCTGAATAGGCCTGAGTTTTGAGCTTCAATTAAAAGCTCTTTACCATAACATTGTACTGTATCCACTAAACACAGTTAAGGAGGGAACTGTTTGTGGTATTGGGGTGAATGACATTGTAAATCTCCAGTGGAAAGGATTGATGACAGAAAATAGGATGTTGGTAGGTCAAATGAATGACAGGGGGGGGGGGGTAGAAAAATATGAGGGTGATAGGGAAAGGAAATATGACACTGGAGGAAATTTTGGAACATGAAGTAAAAGCAATACACAACTCACTTGATGACACCTACTGATGTTTGAACTAGCGGATAGATGAGTGGTCTCAGATTATCATCCTGGTGAAGGGTACCGAGGACTCGACACCAGAGGTGGATACAGTGGACGTACTGCCAGTTGTACACCGACTGGTACGAATCCTGCATGGGTTCAACCACATTAAAACATATTTACCAACATGTTTTCTCTTTTTCTTAAGTTTACACAGTGTTGTGCCTGTTAGTTTCTACGTCTCGCTTATCCTTCGTTCTTATGAAAAACTTCTCAAAGTATTAATTTTTATTTTCCATGAGAAAAAAGAATCTAGTTTCTATACATGTCGGTCTGCAATAACTCAATTCATCACAGTTTTCCAATTGAAGATGTCTAGAGTTGGTTTTACATTGAGCTGTTCAAGCTAGTCATTTGACATCTCTATTCACTACTTCACCCCTCCCCCAACCCCCCCCACCAAAAGAAGAAAAAAACATTGGTTTCATTTGCAAAGAGATGACTAACTAATTGCAGTACTGGAATGAGAAACAAAATGGCTAAAACCAAACAGTAAGCAAAAAGAATAACAGGATTGGTCCAGCATAATGGGAATGAATTTGGTAGTTATAACATTACCTCATTTCACAGTAAAGTATATATGCACAGTGGCGACATGGCACCAACAGGGAGGGGGACATGGGGAAGAGGGAATGGGGGGAGGCAATTCCCACTCCCTGATGCTCCCCCAGCTGGCTCTAGTAAAACAAACCTGAAGTCATCCGTCCCTTAATTGCCTGTGATATGCACTCTATACAGATGGAATTGGCACTTCCAAACTGTCCCCTCCTCTCCTGCCCCCCAACCCCCCCCCCCGTTTGCTTCCCATACACTCTCCCCACCTCCTCCAATTCTGGCCCCGCTGCTGCATACACATCCATTGAGAACACAGTGCAGAAACTTTCGGAAGCAATCTGAATTTGCATAGAACTTGTTTATGCAATACCAGACTATGAATATTCATGTCATATGTACCAAAGTCGAACTCTCACCTTTTTCTTGATGGTCATCGCATTCCTGAGGTGAATGGCCAACTGCCTGATGTAGACAAACGCATGCTGGTAAGTCACTTTAGTATCCAGAGCAAACATCTCTGTCAACGAATGCTGCATGAACATTATCACCGGCAGGGTGTTCGGTGACGTGAATCTCGAGTTCCTGACATAACTCAGGTACATTTTCTGTAAACAAAGAGGCATGACAACAAATTTGTAACAACTTGAAAATCATTGTTCTTCCTGGTAAGTCCCACTTAACTCCTTCATATGCATGTGAGGTACAGAACTAAAGCAATGAGGACCAATGTTGGATCATGGACAATCACTCTATCTGGTATCACCCGACCAGACGTTTAATTATCCATTGATTTGCTTGATTTATTTAAATTTTGATTAATTGACTTTTGGGATGCCATTTTTATGATATGATTTAATATGACATAAATCTCACTGCTCAAATTCCCTGCTCCTTAATAAATATTTATTCAGTTGAATCCGAAAATTAAATTTGAAAAATGTTAAATATGCATCATAACATGGTCCTCATGAATCTCAAATTGATATTACATTCACTGAACAGGACTTGAATATTTGTGACAAATGTAGCAAGTTTTGTCCATTTCTACTACAACCAATCAATGATTTTTCATCCTGCTACACTAGAACCCACAGATGATCTGGGGTACTCACCTTCAAAATGAAGTCCAGTTTGGCGTTTTTCATATGTCTCGTCAGAGAGAAGAGACAGACGAACGAGAGGATTCGCACCGTCTCCTCGGACGTGCTCCACCACTCTACGAGGTACGTGACCAACTTGCTGGCGATCTGCGCGTGACAGGCAAAGTACGGTACCATCTTGTGGACGTGGCGCAGCAGGGCGGCCACCAGCTTGGGATCTGTGATGCCTTTGATCAGTTGCATCAGCTGCACCAGGTACGACTTCACCGCGATGCCGACTTTGTTCCAGTTCTTGGCCGCGCTCGGCAGCATCATCCTCTTCACTGCTTGTTCGTCGATCTCCAGAAAGGTCTGCAGGAGCGGGTAGGCTCTCTTCAGGCACAGGGTGACTATGGCATTGAATGCTAAATTTATGAAAGAAATTTTGTAGAATGAGTAAATAAATAAATAAATTAATAATACCTCGCAGTGATTTTGTGAGAATTGCACATATAAGTTCTTACTTCTGTTAGTGCACGAGCAATTGATGGATAACGCTAAACTTTCTCACGTAAATAAAATACATATCACTCATTCCTAGTAATCTAATACACAAACGCAACATAGTTATGCTAGAGGTTTATAACAGCTTTAATCATGCATTTTACACAACCCTAGAGTGTCCTTCGAGAAATCTTTTTGGTAGGATGTTTTCATGGGAAGAGCCACAAGCACAAAACAGAAATTACTTCAGGGGATCATACTCTGGTCACTGACTTGGATTGCTGAATACAAAATGCTGGATATTTTCTTCCATTTCGGGTCCAAACCAAATCCTCATAGCATTTTGAATGGTAAAATATATGAAGGTGCACAAAGTTGGTAGTATTCTTGTTAATTACATTCCTGCAAGAGCAGAGTGAATGTCATCATGCCAAATCAGCTGGAAAATGTTTGTTTTCCTTATGATCATGAACTTTGTAGACTTTATATTGGATATGAGGGCATTTATATATTTTTGTACGCTTTAATATTGTGTAGGTACATTTTCATATTTTTGTACATTTTATAGGAACGTTTTCATATCTATGTATATTAATATGTCTTATATGTTGTTTACAATTTTTAATGTTTTGAGCTCTTGTTATCGACCAATTTCCATTGTATTTTTATATGATTGGCTGAATAAATATCTATCTATCTATCCCTTACTTACAGAGGTTTATTATACTTCTAAAAAAAAAGTTTCAACTTTGATGAAATTCTTACTACAGGGAACTTTGACAATTATAGGCAAACAATCCAAATGTATTAAGTTTCACAGATAAATGAAAACAAGACGATTATCATAAGAAAGTAGAACGTTTTGATGACCATTCGCTGTTATGACCATCACAGACCAACTACTGTAATCCACTCCTTGGAAGAATGAAGGGTGTAGCCAGCCAAAATAGTTCCCATTCAATCAACCATATCTTGAGTTAGGGACAAGATATGGAGATGGGATTTTAAAACTAACAGTGTGGAAATAATTTTCTTCTTCCATAAAAGTGTCAAATTGTGCGCCACTGAAATTATCACACTTTAAGATCAAGTTTGGAAGTGAATGCCTGCAACTGTATGCAAAGGAGTAAGTACAGTCACAAGCTCTTTTTGTACTACTTACTTGAACTTCCTTTGATGTAAAACTTGATATTTTTGGGTGAACTCTTCTTCTGAATATGACAGACAGCGGCTGAAAGTGCCCTCACGATGTCCTTGAAGGCTCCGATGGAACCGCTCTGCATCTTGGCATCCCACCTCTCTATCATCGTCAGGGTCACCTTGATCTGTCCCTCCTGGTTCTCCTCCTCCTCATCATCCTCCTCCTCTTCCTCGAGGTCCTCCTCATCGCTGTGCACTTCGAGCTGTAGATCAAACAGAGTGATTGATAAAAGAATCATGTGATCGGTCACTTGAATGAGTTCTCACATACTGTTGTCATACTGTCGTCGTGCCTTTTTTTTCGAACCTACAGGGGATTGAATCCTTAGGTAGCCGTCCTGACCTAGTACGAATCAGCAGAGAGAGGATCTGGATGCAACGCCTTCGCACCATTCAACCTCATGGGCTCAACATTCAGGAAGGACATGACTAACTTTTCTTGTCCCCCCTCCTTATCCCCTTGTTCAGTTGTTTCCCCCCCCCCATCACTCCTCTTCTCATAGCTCTCTTCCACCCTTTTATCTCCACACCTTTCTGTCTTTGTCCTTCTCCAGTTTATTCTCTACCCCTTCCCTTAATCCTCTCTTTGTCCCTCTACAGTTTATCTCCTACCTTTCCTCTTCCCCTGCTGGTTTCTTTCTTTCTTCTCTCCATCCCTTGTCTACTAATCCCCTTACATCTATCTCTTTGTGTTCACCATGCTCGTTAACCTGTCTGTATTCTGTGCGTGTTTTTGTCCCTTCTGTTACTGTTACTTGTCATTTAGCCTTTGAAGAAGATCCTGCTAGAATTGAAACATCAGGCCAACTTACTTTTACACACCTTTTTTTTCGTACGGCGGTAAGTAACGTTACAAACTCTGGAAGACACTGTTTACATTATGTCAATATTAAACAACATAGTTACTAAGATAGCCTGATATGAAACTGAAAATGTATTGGATTTCAATATGAGGAGATTGAACTGCAGAAAACATTTTAAGAAACATGAAGCCCCCACCAGCTCCACACCCCCCTCCCCCACCCCCCTCCTCTTCCCCTACAACAAAATACCTTCTCTTTAAGATCTGGTTTATGGAACAATTCTGCCTTTCTCTTTTTCTCCTTCTTTTTCTTTTCTTTATCTGCTTTCTTTGCAGCTTTCTTAGATTTCTTCTTGTCTCCCTCTATATCTTCCCCCTCCTCATCCTCATCCTCCTCCTCATCATCCTCCTCGATGTCATAATGAACCGGAGCTATTTCCATCTTCCCGACTCCTTCATCATCACTCTCGACATCATCATCATCGTCGTCGTCATTCTCTGAGATATCCGAGTCAGCAAAGTTCAACAACGTCTGGTCCTCCTTCTTCAGGAAATCATAAAATTCTGGATCATTTTCTTCCAGTTTCTTTAAAGCCTGCTTGTGTTGGGCCATACGACCCTCTTTGCCTCTGGAAAAGAAAACATAGGAATATTAAGACACTAAAACTGCTAAATTTTGTCTCCACATGAAAAAGGTATTTCATGAACGATGTCTATTTTAAACATTTTGTCCAACCCCCTATTCCTGGCAGTCTAGAGTCCTGTCACTAGTTTACCACATTTTAAACTGTAACAAGATGCTTCAACTGAACTCACTTGTCCTTTGTGTCCTTGCTCTTACTGATAGGCTCGCCTTCACCTGCATCTTTAGTTACTGTTTCATCTTCACTTTCATCTCCATCTTCACCATCACTTTCAGAATCCAAACCTAAGTCTTCTTCACTGGCATTATCAAGTTGGCTGATGAAGCAAATTTATGAAAAGGAAAAAAAAGAAAAGATTTGTAAACTATGATCACTCCTTGAGTTTATTACGAAAAAGGAGAGAGTAGAGGTGTGAGAAATGATGGGAGCTAGAGTATTTAATGGATGGTTGGGCACATAAAAATGACTCTCTTGCCTATTTAATTGACTGGCAGTGTAGAGTTCTGTCACTAATTTGCCACATTTTAAACGACAAGATGCTTTGACTGAACTAACTTTTTCTTTGTGTCCTTCATCTTACTGATAGGCTCGCCTTCACCTGCATCTTTAATTTCTGTTTCATCTTCATCACTTTCAGAATCCAAACCTTCGGCCATGAAGTCATCTACACTGAAATCTTCAAGTTGGCTGATGAAGCAAAATTATGAAAAGGAAAAAAAAACATATTTGTAAAGAATGATCACTACTTGAGTATATTACAAAAAAGTAGAAGTGTGAAAAATGGTGGGAGGTACTGTACAGTATTTAATGGTCTGTTGGGCACTTAAAAATGACACTCTTGCCTATATAATCGACTGAGGGTTAAATAAGCATAGGCTAGGCATAACTATAGTGCGGCTATAGCCTAGGCTATGCCTTATAAATCAGGTTTATAGTTATTATACTTAGCACACTTGTTTATTTAACCGTTGTTGGGAAACTGAACATTGTAATAGTGCTTAGTTGGACCAACTATCGGCAGACATACAGGTCACACTATTGCACAATTGTGATCTATATTTCGAGTAGGCTAACCAGGTAAAAACGACCAGTGAGTGCGTGATCAGAGGAAAAACAGGCAACATTCATGTGGTATTCCAATAATTTCAACAATGAATTTTTACCATCAATTACAAAAATAAAATTAATGGTGGGAAACGTGCCAGAAACTGGGATTATCGACCTTGAAGCTTAGGCAACAGCAGTGCTGATTATATGAACGAGCCCTGCATTAGTCTAAGTTCTAACTCTAAAGTTAAACCAGAACCTGGCATAAGGATGGTTTGGATAATCTAGACTACCGTGTTAGTTGTGTCTATCGTTAGGCCTAGTCTGTGTTAGCATATCTTACCGTTTCTTCCCTTTCATTTTCAAATTGGTAGCGATCTAAGAGCTTTAAATAAAACACAATTATGTGTTAACAGTTATCTGACACCGTCGGTCTTGGGCTAAAACTTAAAAGTCAGGGAGAAATTAATCAATAAACCTAGTAATCACAACGTACTACAGTAGTATTAGTACTAGCAGGCCTGTACCTTGTAGTAAATTACTAGGCTAGTTAGAATTGGTGTGGACCACAGAAATTAGTGTGGACTGCTATTACCATGTTGTACGGAGAAGCATGTTGCGCAACCAAACACACGTGGAATTTTATGGAACGCCAAAATAATGCCAGGTAAGCATCAGAAATATATCATATTCATAAAGGGCTCTATAGAGACCAGGATTATCCATACAATTCCACTAAATAAATTACAATAAAATCAAGTATAATGACGGTTCTATGTCCGAAATATATATAAAAGTGTCTAGAATCAAATAAAATGAAAAACAAAGGTGAAGGATAACAAATTTTCTTCATGATCAGGTTTTTTTGTTATATATGTCATCAAAATTGGACGCCATTTTGTTTTGTGTTAGGCACTTAGGCACATTATAGTTTGATACTGTGTCATAGAATAAATTTCTATGTACTGTGTACATTTCCGTATAGAAAAGAGTTGTACCCTCCCCCTCCCCCTTGCCCCACAACAGCATCGTCAAATTCTTGATTACTGGCGCACATACCCAGTGGCTTTTGTCGGCTAAAGGAACATCCATATAATAATGTAATATCCATTGCGTCAATCTGTCAAAGATTCCGCTGTCTATTTCAACATAAATTTTGATATTGTATTTCCTTTCACATTGTATATTTATTTGCACGTGAAAAAACAAAATAAATCAAATCAAATCAAATCAAATCTTAGCGTAAGTCAAATAGTTCTAATCTTTGAATGAAACATTAAAGTATAAAAAACATACCATAATGTCTTTAACAGCATTGATGGTTCAGTGGTAGAATTCTCGCCTGCCACGCGGGAGGCCCGGGTTCGATTCCCGGTCAATGCAACTATTTTTTTTTACCTTTTTTCTTCGGCGGACGAGGTTGTGGTGATGGTCTGGGTGGGGAGTGGTGGAGAGTGGTAGTGGTGTGGTGAACCCTTTCTTTCGAGTAGTGGTGTGGTGGGAGTGGTGGTGTGGATGGCGATGGTGTTCAGTGGGGTAGTGGAGGTGTGGTGATATGGTGGTGTGGTGAATCCTTTCTTTCGAATACATTTTTAATCGAATGCATCTCAATATTACAGCTCAAGAGAACTAATTGCAGGCAGTCGCGAAGCTATACAACATACTCATGTACCGTAACATGTCCGTCACACATTCAATTTTTCAAAAGGGGAACTTTTAAGGTTTCTCACAGATATGTCGGGACCATCTTGTTTGAGGAAAACACATGATATTTTGATGCTGTGTCGACCCGTGCAGAACTTTTAACAGCTACTCCCAATCCCCCCCCCCCCCCCCCCCACACTCAAACCGCCACCACCAACAAATTCACCACCAATCATACCGTTATTAGCAGGGGGAAGGAGTCGGGGGGTGGGCACGTGCCTCCCAAACTTTTTTTCCAAAATAGCAAATGTGCACTACTGGCAAATAAAATGTGCCTCTTTGATGAAGAACTGTCTTTTGGATCACTTAAGCCTTTGTTAATTATAATATTTTATTTTAATTATTCACGTGCACCATAATAGTATTGATAGTATACTAACACATCACATATATTTAAGTGATATGGCCGGTGTGTATCGGTTGATAGCAAAACGAGTGGTGGTTGTGGAATGAGAAAGTGCCCCTTTGATGTTGTGCCCCCCCCCCCCACACACACATGTTTGAAGCTTCGTACCCTCCTGGTTATTATACTTCTATAGAGCACACCACCAACGAAATCACCAACAACCAGACCGTTATTAGACTACTATAGCGAACAGCCCGACGACTTCATCATCCAAGAAAGGAATCCGTAACTAAGTACCGTAATATTTACTCTGTTATTCATGACGTCATTTGTAGATTTGTAGGAATTTCGATTTCACTGTCCTTTTAGTCACTATAACATTATTTCATATTTCATTTCTTAACTCACTGGAAAACGTTATAGTTTTAAACTAAAAGAAGGAAATGTTAATAAATTTCCAACCTATCAAATGCATTGATGGTTCAGTGGTAGAATTCTCGCCTGCCACGCGGGAAGCCCGGGTTCGATTCCCGGTCAATGCAATATTTTTTTTTCCTTATTATATCTTTCCCACAGGGATATGAGCTCTTCTTTTCAAAATGCGTATAAAGAGATGTAACTTTTTAGTCACTATAACATTATGATCATATTTCATTTCTTGACACAAAGCAAGACGTTACAGTCTGAAACAACAAAAAAACATAATGTTAATAAATTTCCAACCTATCATATGCATTGATTGTTCAGTGGTAGAATTCTCGCCTGCCACGCGGGAGGCCCGGGTTCGA
>KN883733.1:73136-86403 GCA_000934455.1 Apostichopus parvimensis
CTGCATTGATGGTTCAGTGGTAGAATTCTCGCCTGCCACGCGGGAGGCCCGGGTTCGATTCCCGGTCAATGCAAATCTTTATTTTCTTATTATATTTTTTTTCCACAGGGATATGAGCTCTTCTTTTCAAAATGCGTATAAAGACATGTAACTTTTTAGTCACCGTCCATATATATTATTTTCATATTTCATATTTCTTTGCACAATTCAAAACGTGATAGTTTTATAAACTAAAAGAAGAAGGTGTTAATACATTTCCAACTTTTTCATCTGCATTGATGGTTCAGTGGTAGAATTCTCGCCTGCCACGCGGGAGGCCCGGGTTCGATTCCCGGTCAATGCAAATCTTTATTTCCTTAGTATATCTTTTCCACAGGGAACTTTTTAGTCACTATGATATTATTTCCATATTTCATTTCTTAGCACAATTCAAGACGTTACAGTCTGAAACAAGAACAACAAAATTTTAATAAATATCCAACCTATCATATGCATTGATGGTTCAGTGGTAGAAGGGTTGAAGGCATTTTTCAGATACAGGACTTTTACTCACAATTGGAGTTAACTTTACATGCTCCCTTAACACCTCATCCAAGTGAAAACTCGACTTGTGTCTTAAAAGTAAGGACAAAGATAGAATCAAGAGAAAAGTGAAGTTTTTTTTATGAATATACAATTAAGGACAATCATTGAAGTGTCGCACAAACTTCACAACTTAATTAGCTACAAACCGGGGTCCGAAATCTCAAGGGTAAAAAAGAATGCTGTTTTGTTCAGTGTAGAGTTTATGAATGAAAGATGTATGTTTACAAGGGATATGGAAAAGAAATGTTTTCCACACTGCTAGTTGAAAACCCCATATTGATATTTTAATTAAACTTATTAACTTAAAAAAATAGTTGATTGAGTGGAATCTATTCGGCTGACTAAACGCTGGCTTCTTCCCTGCAGAGGACCCCACAGGCGCGTAGCCAGAAATTTGCCAAGGGGGGGGGGGGGGCGAAAATGGAGAAAAATTTTCCAAGCCGGAAAAACGGCATTGCATACTATCTAAGCGTAGCGCCACCATGATTGGCGCGAAGCGTACAAGAAAATTTTGGCTGAAAATGCCTCCCAGATCGCTGGAAATGGCACTTCCCAGGCCTTGTAAGTTGCATCTTAGCATTTTCTCTTTTGAAATTACTAGCGATATCATAAAAACATTTAAAAATTTTTTTAAAAATATGCTCAAGGGGGGGGCGGCCGCCCCCTTCGCCCCCCCCCTTGGCTACGCGCCTGGGACCCCAGTAGGTGATTTGTGATGTCATAATGCACAATGTTCTTCAAATGTTTTACTTTCCCATTATAATCTTCTTGTTGATTAATCCTTGAAATGTTATACATTTGGAATTTTTTGGTTAGCTGTCAAGGTTGACTGTATTAAGAATTAAATCAAAATGTAACTCCTTTGCAGAAGTATTATTTCACTTTTGTGAATTAGTGAGTTAAAAAGAGTTAAATTATAAAATATCCAAAAACTTTTTCGGTTGAGTTGCCGTGCTGACATCATTCACTCTGCTGTTGCCAGATGTATTCACAAAGTAAAACCAAATTTGATTATTCATAACTTTGCCATACAAAATAGTATGAGGAAGTATTGGCGTAAACATGCAGAAAATTACCAGTATGGGGCCCGGCCAGGGGCGTAGCCAGTATGTAGCACTGTAGGCCCGGTTCTACAGGGCGTAGCCAGTATGTAGCACTGTAGGCCCGGGCCTACAATTTTTTTGGCCAAGTTATCTCTTTTTTAATAACACCCATAATTCAAATCCATAAGCTTGCTGGACGAGTTTAAGAGTCTAGACAGGAAAAACTATTGAAATGAACGTAGCAAGAATATGGCTAAATTAGGTGACCTATTCTTCTGTCATCTAGGCTGTCATTTCTATCGCGTGCCGTTTCATTCAACACTCTACCCGCCGAAAAAGACTAGGATCCGATCTTGTCAGTTTTTTAACATCTAGTTAAGACTAACCATGATTAACCATGCCAATAGCTTCGGCAACGAAATGCGGGGGCGTGGGGGCGACAGCCCCCATGAAAGCTTGTCGCCCTCCCACTGGGATTTTGGGTGTCGAAAATAAATTACATGTGCGAAAAATATATCATTGGTCTGAATGGTCTCGAATCTCCATGATGACCACTCATGAACGACCCTTCGACCGCAGTCGCACATGCAGTCGCGGCGGATAGCTTCCTTCGCCTATAGTATGTCCGGGGACATTTTGTGGCATCGTTCATATAGGCCTATATCTGAGACCCTGGGGTCATTCCTTGACCGACTTGGTGCAATATAATGTGCCCATTTCGAAGTAAATTTATTCACAGATTGTGAGTTGTCATGGGTTTGAACAAATGAGGGGTATTCTATCCTGAATCATAGGGCAAAATAGGGCTGGGGTTTCCAGTTCGCCACATCATTTGTCAACTTGCACTGGGTTCTAATGTTGATGTCAATTGGAATCGCTAATAACAGAAATAATCCACCAAAAATTAAGGCCGCATGAACTTTATTGCAGATTTCCTGAGTGACGAATTTGTAATTTTCTCCCGAAATCACGCAACTATAGATGGCTGCTATCCAGCCTGGCAAGTGCCATCTCCAGCGATCTGGCAGATATTGAAATCTGAAATTGTCTTGGTACGCTGCGCGCCAACCGATGGTGGCGCTCCGCTTAGATGGTAACAAGACGCCCTCCCAGGAAATGGTCAAGCCCCCCAGCGCTCCCCCCCCCCGCCCACTGAAAAAAATCCTGGCTACGCCACTGACATCCACAGAGACTTTGAAATTGACGTTGATGCTGTGCTGAAGAAATTTGCATCAGATGGCAATCGTCGGATAGCGCTCGCCTTCTCTTATTAGGCTAACTTAAACATTTACTACTTACAAGTTGTATCAAAGACAATTACTGGCTATAGTTGTATCAAAGACAATTCTGGCCTATCTTTGTATCTACAAGTATCAGAAGTTGAAAAGTAAGACTACTCTGTACATGTACCTTGCTAATTTAAATACGTTATGTAGTATTGCATTACGTACTATTTTAACTCGTTTGTTTTGGGGTTTAAAAGTGATATTGAATGATGTGTCTCAAGTGAGCATGAGGCCCGGGAACCAGAATGAACACTCGGGAAGGGCCGTTTCCGGCCATCTGGGGGGTTTGTAAAACCAAAAATTTTCTTATACGCTCCGCGCCAACCGATGGTGGCGCTCCGCTCAGATAGTCGTGCCTACAACTTTGAAAATCCTGGCTACGCCCCTAGTATCTTTACTAGACAATCAACTTCAGCCACCGGAAGTTTCCTTTAAGCTTTCTATATCGATCGGAAGGGTGCTTGTGATGAGATTTGCTGCTCCTAAACTAGTCAACCCTGTCAGTTGGAAGCATCAGTGTCGAATGTGATATGGGCAGTCGACAATAAACATCTCTCGATGTATCGATGAAGAGAGAAGTAAATGAAAAGAAAAACGTAGTTCCTCATAAACAACTTGAGGCACGAGAGTTGTTAACAACTCTCCGCTTGAAGGTACTCAACACAACTTCAATTTTGGCCCAAATGGCATTCGTTACTGCCTCAAATCTCAATAAGTTGGTGGCGCTACTTTCAAAAGAGTTTGCAGAGCCGTATATTTACGCTCTGGAGTTTGCTGTTCCTTCAACAACGACCGCAGCTAGCTGAACTGAGAATAACACAAACTTCCAAACATACGTTTACGAAAGTAAAGTTATACTTGGACTACAGTAGGACTACTGCGATACCGCAGATTTACTTTGATGTTCGAAGGTAAGCTACCTATCATTTATCGGAAGATAGGACCGTACGTTTACATGCGTTGACACCTTTATTAAATAGAGTACCGTCGATAAGCCTAAAGTAAGCTCAGATCCGTAACGTTGGATATCAAACTATGGATTCCTAACGTTATAGGCCCAGGCCAGTGGGACTAGGGCCTAGGCTATACTATTACTAGGTCGGTAGGCCTACTTTGTAGGCCTAGGGGCAAACTTAAGTTAACGCCTAAGTAAGTTATGTAAGCCAGTAACTGACACAACAATAGGCTGGCCATCATAGCCTAATAGTACTAGAAGGCCAAGGTTAGTACTAGGCCTTGTATTAAGTAGCAGCCTATACTAAGTGGTCACAAAACTCACAATTCTTTTTGGTCCTAGCCTGTACAGTGTTAGTGTTACTAGTAAAACTGTTGGTGTTACTAAGCCTAATTACATACACCTTGTGTGTTTAATGATCGAGCAAACCCAACATATCAAGGAGAAGAATGAGTGTTTTCTATTTCAAACCAGACTAGGCTATTCAAAACATTCATGCACATGAACTGAGAACCACTTCTAAATCATGTAGGCCTAGGGTAGAATAGGCCTATTAGTTACCAGTAGAAAAATATTCTGCCATTCTGGTGGGGAATGCATTATAGGCATAGGCTACACAAAAATTTACTGCATAGGGCTAGGCCTATGTATTATTATTTAGTTTTGAGGCATACTTTAGTCATTCAATGGGTGCATTCTTTGAAGTAATTTGTGAAAGTGTTCCTTACAGAACACAATGATATTAAGTGTACAATGTGTACAAAGATGAGCAAATTTTAGGATCATGAGCATTATTTTGCTTGCTTTGAAGTTTGAATGCTGTGGTGAACATACAGAATTGGTACCGTCCATTCTATATGCTACCATGAATTCTCAAGGCCTAGTAGCCTATATACTAGGATGAGTCTAAGAAATAAGGCTGTAGCCTGTTAGCCTAAGTGAAATTTGGAATTTCTGATCAAAACCTAAGAGCAAACTAGTAATAATACTGTCTCGTAGCTCGATTATGTGTCAGGTATTAGTTTTTTGTTGTGGCTATTTGCCGGTTGTCCATGGAAAATGGTGATGCATTGAACTCAGTAACATAACTGGTTCAGCAGTTACTTGACCAACTTATGTATAAGAGCATGTATGATTGTGGTGGCTACACAAGCTTATTTTCCTTGAGGAGCCATTTCTCCTACAATATCCATTCCTTAGTCTGCACTTGCAGATAGATTTCTGAACCAGAGAAAGTAACAACTTCAACATGGGAATGAGGAAATAGACTTAGACTTGGGTTTTTATTTGCCAATTAGCAAAGTGAATTATTCATACTGTTTCTTAGTCATCAGAAGATCATGGAACTGACTTGGCTAATCCTTTCAATATTCTTTTGTCCTAATACCCTTACCATTACACAGTGAAAAAAATAACAAAATGTTGAATTTTTGGTGAGAAATTATACAGTAGAATGTTTATAGTTATAACCCCATTTAATTTTGACATTTATCTCCAGATGAACATGGAATCAAGAAGAAGAAGGAGACATATTCCTCCTAGCAAACTTAAGGAGAGGCATCCACAGAACACAGAAGTGTTACTGCAGCAGAAACTCGACATGGCGGAAAACGAAACGGGAAATTTGATGAAGCAACTGTCCATGCTGGGTTTTGTTCCTGAAAAGATGAGTCGTGATGCCGACAGAGGTTCAAAGGACAAAAGCGGAAGTATGACCCCAATTTCGCCCTACTCCTCGAAGAACGTCGTCGTCGATCCGCAGAGGTTACACAAAAGTTACGAGGTTCTAGTGACGAGAGTCTGTAAAGCCGAGAGTCAAATACAGACACTGAAATTAAATCTTTGCACTCTGCAAGCAGAGAAGGACATCTACGGGACGGAAGCAGACAAAGTCAGAGACCAATTATTAGCGCAAGAAGAAAAACACAAGGAGAATGAGAACAAATTAAAATCTGATTTAGAGAATTGCAAGAGAGATTTAGAACGAGCTCTGAATGAGAGGCGGATCACCGAAGAAGAAATGATGAAGATAAAAGAGGAATTGTCAAGACTGGCACAAAAACAGGTGAGAGTGAGAGGCATTGATTGAATATAGAGACAATGAAATAGTATGAATGGGGGGGGGGGCGGTTTATATAAGGAGGGGATAGAAGAGTCTTGAAAAAAAAATGTTGTTTGCCATTTGTCTAGGTTAAAGAGAAATGTGAAATACTCAAATATACAGATCTATATATATATATTAATGAAATAAATAAGGTAATACACAGTTCAAATTACAAGATCAATTAATTTATCAGTAGATATTTGAAGCACTGGCATTATGACATGTACTGTAGCAAGTCCAGGCTAAAATTGAAAATCTAGGGCCTGCCTGCTTTGAGTTCCTTTTGAAATATTTCACATAAATTTGGCGCTTGTAATTTCAGATGGGTAGCCCTGGCAGAAGGTGCACGCACTGTGGAATTGTAATCTGAGAAGTGCCACTAGAATAGCTTTTCAAGAGTTGTTGTTTGCCTTTTTCTGCACTGTACTGTACTCTATAAATGTGTGTATAATTTAACAGTTGTGTTTTGTCTGTCTTTCTCTTTCAGAAAGAAACTTCTGCTGTATCCAATGGTTTGGAGGAGGACAAAGTTAACAATCAACGGTTGACTAGAAAGTTATCAGAGGTAGTACATTTAATACATTTTGACACTGTGTAAATGCACAGTGCAGTGTAATGTAGTGCAAATCAAAAGAATATATGAGCACCAAAGTGTAATAAAATGCAAAATGTAAAGAATTGTGAACATTTTAATAGTATCATTCTTTCTTTTGAAATATTTCCCTTTGTGATACCTTCCTTTAGGTCTTTGACTGTCAAAACCATAACACAACAACTTTTACATCTATGATTTTTCCCGAAGTTGCAAAAGCACCATATTAAGCCAGGGCTTTGAATAGTAATCTTTCTTAGTAGCAAGCGGGTAGTTAATCGCCTGTCGATCATGCAAAATTGAAATAATGAAAGGAAATAATGAAAATAATGAATCAACTTCCAAGTAGCCATCAACCTGATGGAACATAGATGGAGAGATTGGTTGTGTTTTCATCTGTAAAATAGTCCTGCAAACAGTTTACTTTTATTGCTTCAATGACATCTCTATCTGAGTCTAACAAAGAGAGTAGTTCTGTTTCAACTCTTATTACTTGAGAGCGTGGTGGCGAATTTGCTAAGGCGTCGGACTCGTGATCCAAGGATTGCTGGTTCGATTCATGCCTAGTTCATTACATTGTGTCCTTGGGCAAGATGCTTGATCTCACTTGCCTCTCTCCACCCAGGGGTTAAATGGGTACCTGTGAGGTAACTTGTCATTGGGCGCAGTATATAACTGCTGCCGACTGGAGGGATTGTCTCTGGGACAGGTTATCATTGACCAGGGGTAATATAACGTCTGTAAAGCGCTTTGAGACCTATCGCTGGTGTAAAGCGCTATATAAAAATCAAATATTAAATATTAGTAACGTTCCTTTAGCTTACGACGGAGCTTTCACATGAAGTGGATCTGCGTAAAAGTCTGGAAGATTCACATTGTACTCTGCTACAAAGGATAAGAGACACTGAGGGCATCGTTGAAGGAGAAAGAAGAGAAGTAAGTTAAAATATTATAGCAGATCTTTCTAAAATTTTCCCCATAAATTTTTAGCAAAGCCTCGCAATTTATTTTCGCTACAAATATCATTTTATCTTGAATTTTTTTTTGGTATATATTTGTCTATAGCAGATGTATAAATACTGTAGCATATTATTCAGAATAATATGATTGTGGCATTTCGTTATTGTGGCTATAACATAGTTGTTCTTCTCTTTAAGTATCTCCAGAGGCCTTTACAGACAAGTCGCTGGGTCGCCCTTTTTGCACTCCTCATTTTTCCTTTAATTGTATTATGAAAATTAAACTATTCTGGTATTTTTATCCCATATATCCCTGAACCCCTCCATATCTTCCATGGTCTCATTATTGCCACCAGGTCTAGGGGCTAGAGCACCCCTCTGACCTCTCCCCCTCATCAGGCCTGAGTATCTCCTGTGACATAGGTTAAAGGTCACTGGTTAATTTTAAAGAATCTTTTCCTTTTATGGTTTGGTTGAGTTGAGTTGAGTCATTACCTGGTACCAGTAGTGTCTGTGACTTAAGTTGAGTCCTTTAGTGGAGCCCTCACGTTGACTTAAGTGATTCAGTCCTGACTCTTTACTGCTAAACTGATCTAGACTGGTTTAGACTTATTAAAACTGATTTAGACTTGTAAAGCAGTTAGCTTTCTATTGTATGTCCTAGCTGTTTGGATAAGAAGGGGGGGGGGGGGAGGTGGAATGGGTACTTGTTATTTATAAACATCTCCAGGACATACACATGAATTAAATGGATGGGGTTGCTTTATATCCCCCCAAAAAGGTACAGATTGCTGGAAACATGTAATACCTAAACTGAAAAATATATTTTGTTAACAGATGCAGAAACTTGTGAATGTGTACACAAAGCTAACCGATGAGAAAGAGAAACTAAGAGAAGAGAAAAATCAACTGGAATTCAATCTTAATCCTTTGAAGGAGAAAATCAAGAAATTATCTGCTGAATTAGGTAAGTTTTTGATCATTTAGTTCTTTATTTTGATTACTTTACGGGGATTACGGGGAGGGGAGGTGGGGGGGATCGGGAATGTTATTGTGTCTTTTGTCCTATTTGTATGTAATTTTGTATTTTGCTTTATAGTACTTTTGATTGGTCTCTCTCTCATTGTTTTTAGGTGGCAGAGCACCCTGTCAAGCCCGCAAGGGTTTATTGTTCCGCTTCCTTCACTTCATGTATTATTCACTACTACTTCATGTTATTTGTGAACATTTAAATGCATGTTGTGAAAATAAATAAAACGAAATGAAATTTACCCGCTAACCTCTGATTGTTTACCTTCTGGTTAAATCATTTCTGTTTCAGGTATGAGAGACATACGGCTGGCAGAGGCTTTACGAGAAAACCAGGTAAATGGAGTTTGTCATATCGTGGTTGTGGTGGTTTGTATGTTGTACTAGCAGATATCTCGATTAGTTTGCATTTTGTAGAAATTTGGAGGATTTTGGTGCGTTATTCATAACACTTGAGAATGCAACTATGTGAAAGCAAAAGTTGAAAAAACAAAAAGAAGAAAGGAAAATATGTAAAGTAAGTAAGTAAGTAAAACTTTATTTCATCCCAAGAGGGAAATTACAAGCTCGCATATGTACATATAAGACAAATAAAAGATGATAATGGATAAAAAGACATAAGAATGGCAAACATAAGAGTTCAGAGAATTAAAGTATAAAAGTTTAAAGGCGTGATGATTAAACAAATGTCACACCAGTATAGATGGCAAGGACGGGAAGATAAAGCAGGCAACTATCGATTGAAACGACAATTAAAGAGCTTAATGCACTGAGGGATAAAGGAAGATTTGTGACGATTTGTTATTGCATTCGGAAGCCTCATCCGCCCACTACGAGAGATTATTGCACTGCTGAGATTCAGAAACAATGGGTGATTCTCGTCGGCAAGGATGGCGTTGAACTTAGACTCAATAACATGATGGTACATACACTCCATAGTGAGCTGGTCCCCACCCAGAATACGATTAGCCTGTCTGATAACAGAATCAATGCGTTCCTTATCATAAGCAGTCACATTACCACCCCAGCATGTCATACAATATCTCAACACGCTACAAATGACTGAGTTATAAAAGATAGTGAGGATACGACTGTCAATGTCAAATTTACTCATTCTATGGAGACAGTACAATCTAGGGTTTACTCTCTTCACCAAATAATCAATATGCTCATGCCACTCCAGTTGATCATCAAAAACAACACCAAGATATTTGTAGGATGAGACTTGTTCTACGGGATTTTCTTTGATCACAACCTCTCTCGGTTGACCCTTGACCCTTCTGAAATCAATATTCATTTCCTTTGTTTTTTAACATTAAGCTCCAGGAAGTTCTTGTCACAATATCCGACGAAAATGAAATGATTAATTTCATCCAGATATTCACTCTCATCATCCTTTTTAATCAAACCGACTAAGGCTGTGTCATCTGCAAATTTAATTAAATGGCAACTATCAGACGAGGATCTCACATCCGACGTGTACAGAGTGAATAAAAATGGGGCTAGAACGGTTCCTTGTGGAGCACCAGTATTTGAGTATTGGACATCTGACATACAGTTGGATGAGCTAATGTGAACATATTGAGAACGATTGGTAAGGTAGTTGAGTATCCAAATAATGAGATCATGTGAAATATTCATATTTAACATCTTGCCGGCCAAAACATGAGGTTGAATTGTGTTAAACGCAGATGAAAAATCAAAGAACATAATTCTGGCAGAATGACCTGATTTAGAATGTTCAAGGTGGGAATACAATTTCTCCAAGCAATTTAAGACCGCGTCCTCTGTATTGCGATGGGCCCTATAAGCATATTGTTGAGGATCGAGGTAGTCATCGACTAACAGCTTTATGTGCCGCAGTACAATTCGTTCACACGACTTCATCAGGACAGAAGTAAGGGCCACAGGCCGAAGGTCATTCATGCAGGATATGACAGCCTTTTTGGCTACTGGAATGATACAAGAGAGTTTCCATGATACGGGTATTGTTTTTGTACAGAATGAAAGATTAAAAATGTGAGTAAAAATGTCGGCAAGTTGATTGGCACAGGTTTTCAATACCCGTGGTTTCAGTTGGTCTGGGCCGGCAGCTTTAAATGCATTTAAACGAGAAAATTCCCGATAAACTTCGCCCCTGGTTACACGTAAAAACCAGGGGCGAGAGGAAAAGAAGACTTGTAAACATGAATTCATGGTTGGAAAAAAGAACCCTTTCTTTCATCTTTGTTTATGTACATAAGTATATATTAAATTATTATAAAATTTTTGAAATTATCTTTCATATTTATTATCTATCAACTTGTTTGAGATTTTACAATCATAATATGGGTGTCCACAAGGTCGATATGTAGAGTTATGTCATTAAGCAGTTTTCTGTTACTAAAATTATACAAAATCCTCATCAATTGTTAAACCATAAGAGGGTTTTGTTCCTACTTACCTAAACGAAACATGTCAGGTTAATCTGTATGCAGACTTGCTGGGTGGTTGACTCACAAAGTTCCGCTTGTGCAGTTTCATCAGACGAAAGTTTTGTTTGAGAAAACAGTAGCGAAGCTGCTTGAAACAGTTTGTTTCACTTGGAAAATTCTCACATAGGTTTCAAACTATACCTTTTTTGTACCTTTTTTTATACCTAATTTTCAAAAGAATTATATTGGTCAATTCATGGTAGTGCCCTATGCTACTGCTGGTGGTCCCATGTTGAGGGTACTAAAACTCACAGGAACAGATTCTCAAAATTTTGTAATATGGAATAAGGTAGGATTCATGATGACAGGGCCCCTTTTAAATTTTGTTCACAATTGGAGAGCCCCATTGGATCATAGTCTGGTATATTCAAACCGCGAGAGACGTTAAAGGGTGTGAAGACTCGCGCAAAAAGAAACGTCTAATGCCGGTAATTTGACCTAGTTTCGAATGAGGTGAAACGGAAGTGTTAGACACCACCATTGATCCCAGAAACTACAAACACAGCTTGCTACCGTCGGTAATTAGACACTAGTGTACAGTCAGTACATACAGTTGCGGTCAATACCCACAGCACAGTGTATAAACGATACAGCGATGGACATCTCAGGTCAAGCTAAAGATAACAAGGTATCACGTTTCATTACTGTTTGCATTTTTTAGCGACACAAACAAAACGTCAATTGCAAGCAACAGAAAGTTAACTTTTTCAGATGGCCGCACGCGGTTTGGGGCGAGTCTTCAATGCCTTTAAGTTGCAAGGACAACCGGTTGGGTTGAGTAGTAGATTACTGATTTAAGTTTTTTCTGTTCTTGGAATAATTCCGCAGATGATATTTAATTTCAGGTAGCAGTTGCCGCTGCAGATGGAATGAAAAGGCAAAGGGCGGAAATTCAAGAAGAACTGGAAAACCTGACTGAGAAATACAAAACCTTGAGTGCAGAGGTAGGAAGAAAACAGACTTGAAATTTTCCTTGTTGTAAAACTTTTGTTTATTTTTTTCATTTTATGTTGAGTAGCTGTAAATATTTATGACACAACTGGTTCAAAGTTTAACAATATAAACCTAGGTGATCATTGGTACTGACATTGTTTAAAATTTGCTCACTATTTGAAAGATAGAAGAAATAAACCAGCCATTGGTGCCATCTTGTGTGATAATGTGATGGTCAGGGAAAACTCCATGACTCTTTTTTATAAAGGATGGTGTGCGGCCCTGAGGTCAAAGAAACCAATTCCCATGTAGGGGGGGGGGTCTGAATTTAAAATTCAATTTTCATATAAACTTCAATTTTCATTTAAAATTGATTTATTTTGAATTTGTAGGGATAAAATTAATGCTTTCTATTAAAGGCATAATATTTAGGCTATAAATAAGGTTCTACATTTAGACCTACATGCAAGGTTGTGCTTCTACATTATTTAATTATATGTGGTGTTGAAATGGTAGAGGGCAGTGTACACCCCCTCCCCCCCCCCCTTGGATCCATGCCTCATTGTGGCATGGATTATTTGTGCGGACGGCAGTCAGGAATATATACAGCTATACCTTTGTTCATGTTAATACTATATAATTACATTTTAAGTATCCGTGCATTGTTTATGACCCGAGGGCTACCCAACGATGGATATCCCAGATGGTGATCAACGTGAGGCTGTCTGAAGCTTGAAATATTTACATGTCATGACATTTATATCCTGCAGAGAGAGAATAATACTCTGTCGGATCTCAGAGAGATTGCTAATGTGGAGATGGATCAAGCTAATTCACAGCTGGCTGCAGCTAGGGTGAGTCACCATGTGCAGGGAATAATTTAGGCTGCAGCTAGGTTGAGTCACCATGTGCAGGGGATAATTTAGACTGCAGCTAGGCGAGTCACCATGTGCAGGGAATCATTTAGGCTGCAGCTAGGGCCAGTCACCATGCGCAGGGAATAATTTAGGCTGCAGCTAGGGTGAGTCACCATGTTTAGGGGAAAATTTAGGCTGCAGCTAGGCGAGTCACCATGTGCAGGGAATCATTTAGGCTGCAGCTAGGGCCAGTCACCATGCGCAGGGAATAATTTAGGCTGCAGCTAGGGCCAGTCACCATGTGCAGGGAATAACTTAGGCTGCAGCTAGGGTGAGTCACCATGTGTAGGGGATCATTTAGGCTGCAGCTAGGGTGAGTCACCATGTGCAGGGAATAATTTAGACTGCAGCTAGGGTGAGTCACCATGTGCAGAGAATAATTTAGGCTGC
>KN883733.1:96243-125223 GCA_000934455.1 Apostichopus parvimensis
CAGCTGCTGGAGGACATGAGCTACCCAGAGGGAAATGGCAGTTACTTGTTGTGCAGGATTTCAAATGTAGGGAAAGGAAAACTTCTAAATTCCCCATCTGAATTACAGGTAGGGACATGTGTTGAAGAAGCCCAAGGCAAATGAAGGATTTTTTGAAGGAGGGGTGTGGCCTGGGGGGTAATTATGGTTAACTCCTATGAAGAAGGGGGGGGTGGAGGGTCCAGCCAATCCAAAACAGTTAAAAGTTTGGATGTCAACTGGTATATGCTAAGGCAAAGTATGTCTACAATAAGGACTAAATGCAAGGTTATGCCATTAAATTGAACTATTGTGTGAGGTTGCAAAGGGGGTAGGGAGGGGGTAGGGGAGGGGGTAGGGGAGGGGTGTACACCAGGAGGAGTGGTCTAATTCTTGCCAGACTGAATATAAAAGATACCTCGATTGATGATTGAGGTGGGGGGAGGAGTTGGATGCCTTTGTGCAAATCATCCCCAGAAAGAAACACATTGACTCTGTCTTCTAACTAAACTTTACCCGAGGTTGCTCAAAGTAAGATTACCATGATCTAAAATCAAACGTCCCAGATTTTTCACCACGTTAGAAATTAGTTACTGAATAAATGAGAGATTGGATTTGATTTATGGATATGTTTGTCCCCTAGGCACTTTTCACTTTTCATATTAAATATTCATCACATACAAAGAGGAAAATCAAAGAATTTTCCACTTCAACATTTTTGAAAAGCAGCCATCCTATTCTAAATGAAAGTGGACTAGTGAATCTCATGAATTGTATTTTTGTTTTCACGAGGCTTGAAACTTTGAAACGATGAAAATGTATTAAATCAATCGAAAAAGCTGCTTAAAGAGTAAAGGGACACAAGTGTTAGATGATTAAACAACAGATTAGGTCCTGTACAAAAATGAAATTTGTGAAAAAAAATTTGAAAAATCTTTCTCAAATTCCAGAGGAGCATAAACTGTTAATCTAATATTAATACAAGTGTGGCAAAAATTTGTGATGAAAATTTTACTGTGGAAGAAAAGGAATATGTTTAACACTAGGATTTGATACTGTTGTCATACTTGCTGAAACTAGGGTGTCATTTCTTTGTAAAAATGAGACTATTTTCTTCTTTTTTTTGCATGGTCTTTTAAGTTGTGTTATGCCATAGTAGGAATGTTTGCTGTTGAATGAGTAGAGATCCATGGCTCGGTTAACTTTTCTCTCCCATATGACAATATGAGACATAATACCATAACTCACTAGTGTCACTCAAGTATTTAATAAGTGCAGTACTGTGTTAACACCCTCTGTGACCCTTTAAGGTGCCCCCCCTCCTCCACTTCCTTTATTAAGGTGTGCTGGTTCAAACCAAAATCAAAAGTTGGGTTTTCTTACCTAGAAGTGTATTGGGAGATCTTTTGACCTTTGGGGGGGGGGGGGGAGGAGGATGGGATGGGGGCTTAGGCACATGTCTTATCTGTCTAAATAGATAACCCTGAATAAGTGCAAATATTCCTTGAAAATACCTTGAAGAACATCTTTTCTTCACTAAAAACTCTTTAGTTTGAAATTCTGAAACTTGTCAAGCTTTTAATGAACTGCATAGCGATTTGAATTTTGCTTTACAAGTTTATCGTTACCAAATTTGGCAGGAAAATCGGACTTGTGGGACTTTATCATGTAAGATGTTTTTTGTTTGTGTTGGTGTAATTCACAATTGACTCAATGTTATGTTTATTCTTAAGATCAATTTATAGTTAATATATAGCTTAAAGTTATCTTGCATACAGATATTAAGAGTTTATTTATGTTTCTCCCTCCTGGGGGTCGAACAGGGTTACTCCTATTGTATCGTTACGGCATGGTATTACAGTTTTTATAGAACTGTCAACCTTTTGCATTTTTCTGATATTAAAGCAGAACTAGATACTAAGGATGAGGATAAGTTTCGAAACTGGTATGTACTGAAATAAAGAAAATTCATGTTTAATACTCATAATTTGTGCACAACTTAACACATATGATTGCCATTGTTTACTCTACAGAGAGAATAACCAAAGGAGTTTACAGCATCTGCAGGATAATGTACAGAGACAACAAGATGAGGAGAAGAACAAAGAACATAAGACAATAGCAAAGGTAAAACAATAGCAAGGGTAAAGCCATGACATGGTTCAAATAGAAACAAGGTTTTTAGCAATGGCAAAGTTAAAACAGTACGAAGCCTTAAAAGAAGGGGAGAACAATAGCAAAGGTAAAACAATAGCAAGGGTAAAACCATGAAATGGTTAAAATAGTAACAAGAATTTTAGCAATGGCAAAGTTAAAACAGTATGAAGCTTTAAAAGAAGGGGAGAACAATAGCAAGGGTAAAACAATAGCAAAGGTAAAACAATAGTAATGGTTAAACAATAGCAAGGGTGAAACAATAACATGGTGAAAATAAAAACAAGTTAAAACAGTAAGAAGCCTTAAAAAAATAACAAGGGGAAGACAATAGGAATGGTAAAATACATTAGCAAAGGTAAAATAATAACATGGTCAAAATAATAATACAAAATCTTTTGGATAAACACTTTAAAGCAATAAACTAACCACAATTATGTAACCTTGATGGTAGGTTCAGGAGGTATCCAGACATCTTTTGCAATATTTCCTTTGGTTGGTATGATGCAAATGTACAAAAGCAACAATTGTAGCTATAATCAAGCTGTCAATGTGCCCTCAGTGATGACTCTTTTCAACCACACCCATCCCAACACACCCACCCCATCCCACCCCATTTTTTAGGTACTTAAATCTACAGTGTTTCATATATTTGGTATTTTCCCTTCCGTGTAGGTGAGGTCTATTCAGAGAGAATTAAGTTTAACTCAAGAGGATAACCACAAGATGGGAGATGCCCTGGAGGAATTATCAGGGACTAACTCTCAGTTGCAGGCTGCCCTAGATAACCTCCAACAGGAACTACAAAGACAGAAACATGAGAACCAGATACTCAGAGAGAAAAAGTAGGTATTCCTTGCACATCCCCCTCCCCCTTTCTCTCCCCCCCCCCTCTTCGTCACACTCTGTCATTTGTCCCCCTCAATGCTTCCAGGTGCTTGGCTTCAGAAAATTGTTGTGCCTTACGAAGTATGTCTGGCCTGATTCACCCGTGAGGAATAAGGGTGTGACCTAACGGTTACTTCGCTAACCGTTTAACCGGATCGCCGCCAGTCCGGTTAACCGTTTAACCGCTGTTTCCCGATCGCGGCTTTTTCGATGCACCGTCACTCGACTATTAGTATTAATGAAAATAGGACATTATGAGTACAATAATTAAGGGTTTTTTGCAACAGGTAGCAATTCAGGCAACAAGACGACGATCAATGTATGTTAATTACTAATTGGGCCCAATAATATTGCGAACATTTCGTGTAATAATTGCTGAAAAGAATAACACACATGATCAGTACTCGTGGTCTTCAGAAGTATAGATCACTGAATTTATATAACTCGGCCTTCGGCAACATCGTAACTTTTAAAAAAAAAAAATATATATTTGTCTATCTATCACAAGATTTTAAACATAAACCTCGCCTAACTTAGCAAACTTACCCACCTTTCCTGCTTACTCATTAAAAGTCATGTTTAGAAAACAAATTACGCACGCAAGTGTTGTGCGATGGGTTGTAAAAATCAAGTTGAAACTGGTTTGAGCAGCCTCCGATTTCAGCGACTTCACATGCCATTACAGTACTTTACATTTGATACAAAAGTAACTTTAACGACAGCTTCCCAAAATTTGTGTCGTGATAGGTTAAGTTTTAACCGCGCAGCACTGCAGTACTAATCATAATTTGCATATTACACCAAAATTTACACTCGGCGTCCAGATGGCGGGAAAGTATAACATCATGTTCAATGTGTTGTGTCGTTCCCATGGTGCGATGAACTTGGGCAAGTTCGAATGTCGATGACCTTCTTATGTTCTGTGACCAATGTCAGTGGGAATAATGTGTGTAAAAACTCGGGTTTTTCCACGTGTTATATATATAGAAGTTTTACGTAAGCGGAGCGAGTTTTGGGGCGGCTCGTTGATTGTGAGGAAGCACTTATCTAAGCATCAATATTTGTGAAAAATATCGTAAGGTTTTTTAGATATTCTCTTTGAATGTCCCCTCCATATATATCTCTTTCTCCGTCCGCTCAAATTTGACATTTACGCTAATTCTGTTAGGGGAAAAATTATCGTAAATATCGAAATATCGCGATAATTTTGGAACTATATATTTATCGTGACGGTAAAAAGCTAATATCGCCCGCAATACAGGCACAGTATAATACCATGTGTGAAAAAAATGGCTGTACACGTGCGGACCTGAGAGAGCAAACTGGCCTTGTGTTGTTAATGTTATTACGATACTTTCTAGAACGACCATTTGCGTCTTTAAGGGTCAAAATACTTTTACACGGGATTTCACCATGCCATTGATCGATGTACATGTACGGGTGATATATGTCACAAATATAAACTGAGAAAACGAATTGACGACACTATCATGTGTTCATGACTATTGGCCTACTACTGTAATTATGTTGAACACATTATTCATGCCTAAAACATCGTTTCTCTGTTTTTTATTGATAGTTTGCAGTACATTACTCAGTTCTTTACATATTTTTAAATAATTTTTTCATGTTTAAAATGTATTTGATTTTTTTTTTTTAATTTTCCGTTTAAACCGTTTGTGATTTTCTAAACGGATAGTGCATTTGCGGCCGGTTAACCGTTTAAACGGTCACACCCTCAGTGAGGATTTCTGATATTTATCATATTACCTACCACCCCTTTCCCTTAAACAGTACTTCCAAAGGAAAGGCCCTGAAATTTGTTTTGTAAAACCAAATTTGACATCACACGTATTGTTAAAAAACTTTGCAAGGATTGTGGGTAAGCATCAAATGTCATTTTTCAATCAACCTGTAAATCAGATATGTATATGCATTGGTGATGTGTCGTTCTGTATTTTTTTGGAGGGGGGGGGGGTTATCTATTGTTAACACGAAAGACCTCTGACTCTGAACTATTCTTAACTTCTGGTATTGAGTTTATCTGTGAGGTATAAAGTTAACTTCTATATAGTAATATTACAGTATAAACATTGGAAATTTTAACTGCATTTGAGTATTATAGGTAACAGGAGACAGTTGGATGACAGTTTAAACAATAAAATATAATTTATTTTCCCTTTATATATAGCCCCGTTTTGGGTCTTGACCGTCTAAAGTGTCTTTGTTTGGTTACGTAGTAAATAATCGCACATTCACAACGAGGTACCTTTTTTTTGGGGCCAAATTTTGCTCATCTGTGGAGACACGAGCAAATGGAAAAAATTTGTGTATAAATAGTTTAACAATGCACCCCATAAGCCTGATAATTTTCTCTTTAAAAACTACAAATGCTTAAACCTCATTTATATACAGATTTGCCTCAAACACATTCACAGCAGTGGTGAAGGCGTGGTGAGCAGTTAGAGCATCCCACCCCTATTCCCCGTCCCCCTAAAAAAAGAACCACTAGTTTCCCATTCTTAACCTCGTCCACAACCAGATTCTCTGAGCCTTTCGAATTGGTCGCTGTGCATTGTTTTTTGAGGAGAGTGTTACTGGTATATTCGTTAAATTGGGGAAATAAGGTCTTGAAACAACATGGTTGACCATCGCTGCACAGCATTGATGAAGAATGTGGTGCTTTAATCTCTCTTAGTAGCTTTCACACAACCGGTACACCTACAATAAACTAAACATGAGGGGGCTATCCCTAAAAGGAACAAATACATTTGTCGTCCAATACCATTGAAAATTCAAGGCTACTTAAGCAGTGCTGTAGGCAAAACCTTAATGAAGAATTCTTCTTCCTGACTCTAAAATAGTCCGTCAAGAATGAAGAAAAGAAAACAGGCGAGAGACAGAGGTCGAAATAATCCTGTTAGAGACACTTGTGTACTTCTGAGTGGTAGATATAGAAGGAGGAGGAGGAGGACAGTGACCTTAGAGAGGGTCATTGGGGGCGCAGTGCAAGAATGTAATGTAAAAATCTAGATAATGAAGAAGAGAAATAAAGTTTCACATAATTTACAAAACATTACCAAAAATAAGTAGAGTTATGAGCATACCATGCATATTTTGTTTTAATTTACAAGATTACGCAACGACCACACTCTTGGCAGCATTGTTACAGCAGTCGACAGTATTCTGTAGCTCTGATTCGGAATATTGTGGGAAATGTTTCCTTGCGTTATCGATAACATCTCGGTGGTTCTTCATCTTTCGGTATGTCTGTGTTCCATCTTTGGCGTATTGGATAAAAGTCTTTCCCCTGATGACGGTCCAGAGATCTCCCGAGAATCCCACGATCAAAAGTTCTCGTAGTATACCAGGTAAAGCACGTACTCGTTTCTCTACCTGTGCTAATATCTGGTCGGTATCTGCCAAGCTTTGCGGCTGGTTCATACGGTACGTCAATAACGCTCTCCAGGCCTGTCCTTCTTCCATATATATATTAGCGTCCTCTCTGAAACCACTTTGAACTACTACAGGTGTGCACAGCTTCACTACCGTAGGACAATCCTTGAAGAGTCTGACCTGCGAAGTAATTAACCGGTAGATAGGCGAGACCCTGTGAAAGTCCAGAGGGATGGATTCCACGATTGGGTGTACCGTACCAGGTTCTAAGAGGTGACTGCTGCCCTCGTGTGTAACATTTTTCACAACCAGTCCAAGATGGGTCTCGTATAAGGTCGTTCTCCCTTTTGGGAGAGAAGCTCCAGGATTGTAGACCTCGTATCCCATAACTTCGAGGACCGCTCTGGTGAAGGAGTTGATACCGAGGCAACCCCCACCTTGTTTCTTCTTCATTATGTCTTTGTTTTGTTGTTGAGATGGATACTTAATACCTTCCTGGAGATAAATTACATTGTTGAAAGGCTGTGTCATTCTAGTCCGTCTTTGGACTTCACAGAGAAAGTGGTAGGCATTTTGTTCTCTCACGGTGACAGGATCTGGTATTTCTAGGACGGTCTTGAGATACCCTACGGCCTCCTCTTTGGTAACAAGTCCTTGTGAGTTTTCACATTCTGGAGACTGTAAACAGAACAACAGGAAGCACAGTCAAGTTAATTTACCTTCATTGCAGACTAATTCATATGTAATACTTTGCAAGTGTCATGGATACTAAAATATAGTTTTGATGTCATTAAATATGGACGGTTTTTGGAAAAGTCGGGCACGTTGCTGTGAGTGTGCAAGTGTCATTGATTAAGACCATGCTTACTGTATGGCTCAATTTGTCTGAGGTAAAGGGCAGAACTATTAAAAGTGAAAACAATTAGTTTTCATTTTAATCAAGAGGTATATACATGATATGGTTGTCAAGTTTTACAGCAGTTTAAGTTTCCGCTTTCCGTTGAGAATAGTTTTAGCGAAAATTGAAGACAAATGACGAAAAAGTCAGAAATAAATTCAAATCTACCTTTATGGATGAACGGGTCAATGAATAAGACATGCTGGGATTTCTCTTGATTTCCCTCGAAAGAAATAAAATCTGTGGTCTTCCCAACGGCGGGTAAGATTGACCCAGTCGGAGCAGTGGTCTTGTTAACATCATGATGAATGTTTACAATGTAACTGCATGTTTAGCGTTTTAAAGTTCAAAGCAACCACATCGTTTACAGTGGGTAACTGCATGTTTAGGGTTTTAAAGTTCAAAGTAACCACATCGTTTACAAGTGGGTAAGGTTAGCTGCTCACTGCGTCTATTGACACTTTTGTTATTATTTATATCGGACTTTGTGCTATATGTTGACACTACCGTAGAGAGTAGGTATAGAGTAGTCCTGGCAGACATGTTTACTCGATGTTATGTATATTGCTTGGAAAGCCAAGTTCAGTGCCACTCAGATAGGATTACCGTACATCCCAACATTAATAGAGGAAAGAAATCTATTTATAGTAGCAACTATTTTCCATTCAGCCAATTGTGGCCAGATGCATAAATTACAAAAAGAAATCACTAAATTTAAAAAAAATCATAGTTATGCAATACCAAATGATATTAGGATGTGGTATTAAATTTAAGATGAAGACAAAAAGTCTTCAGAAATTTTGCTAAATGATCAGCTTGAGCCACCACAAGATGGTCTTTAAAGTGGCTAAATTTCCTGCGTTCAGATATCAATTTTAACAAAACTGTCAATTTACTTAATACATTTTAGATGAAAGTCCTAGTCAAGCTAACTACCCACATTTGTGAGTATTTCAGATTTAGTAATAATGAACAAATTGACCAAAGAGTCAACTCATAAAGCTGCTGTTAATTAAAAATCTGCTGAAGTGGCCAATTTTTTTGTGTATTACATCACAAAGCCCATATATTTCAATTGGAGAATACTGTACATCATTACAAATTTACTTTAGAATCCAGATTTCTAATGCAGCTTCAGAAGATCAGTACTGCCTTCCTTATTTGAGATGATATGTTTTTTTTGGGAAAATTGGTTTTAATTAGTTATTGTTCTCCCATTATTCAGTCCTACTTCATTGGGAAGCTTGCATTTATGAACCGAATTAGTTTCAGAGTTGCCAAGTTTGTCGATCTAATGTGGAAAAAAAAACAACAACTAAGGCATTACCTAAAGGCACGACATTTGCCATATATGTGTTCAATATCACAACATTATGAAACTATTTGCTATTTTTATAATTGCGACAACAATCAACGGCTCTCTTCAAGTCTGATTCAGAATACTGTGGGAAATATTTCCTGGCTCACTCTCCATTTTCCGGTACATTTTTCTTCCATCTTTGTCGTAATGGATAAAAGTGTTCACTCGAATCTCAGTCCAAAAGTTTCCTGAAAACCCCATGATGATCAGATCGTCCATCAAACCCGGTAAAATTTTGGGATCACTGGAAAGCATTGCCGACACTTTATAATAGGTCTCAAGACTTGGCGGCTGGTTCAAATGGTACGTTATCAACGCTCTCCAAGCCTGTCCTCCTTCTTCCACATATATATTAGCATCCTCTCTCAGACCGCTTTGAACCACTACCGGTTCGCACAGCTTCACTACCGTAGGACAATCCTTGAAGAGTCTGACCTGCGAAGTAATTAACCGGTAGATAGGCGAGACCCTGTGAAAGTCCAGAGGGATGGGTTCCACGATGGGGTGTACCGTACCAGGTTCTAAGAGGTGACTGCTGCCCTCATGTGTGACATTTTTCGCAACCAGTCCAAGATGGAGGTGGTAAAAACTGGTTCTCATTTTCGGAAGAAAAGCTCCAAGATTGTAGACCTCGTATCCCATCTCCCCGAGGACGGCTCTGGTGAACGAGTTGATGCAGAGGCAACCGCCACCTTGTTTTGTTTTCATCATGTCTTTGTTTTATTGTTGAGATGGACCCTTATTACTCTCCTGGAGATAAGTTACATTGTTGAAAGGCTGCGTCAATCTAGTCCGTCTTTGGACCTCACAGAGAAGGTGGTAGGCATTCTGTTCTCTCATGGCGACAGGATCTGGTATTTCTAGGACGGTCTTGAGATACTCTACGGCCTCCTCTTTGGTAACAAGGCCTTGTGAGCTTTCATATTTGTGAGACTGAAAACAGATCAACAGGAAGCACAGTCAAGCTTCTTTACCCTTCATTGCAGACTCATTCATATCTTACTTTGCAAGTGTCATGGATACTAAAATATAGTTTTCATGTCATTAAATATGTACGGTATTTGGAAAAGTCGGGCACGTTGCTGTGAGTGTACAAGTGTCATTTGTTAAGACCATGCTTACTGTAAGGCTCAATTTGTCTGAGGTAAGAGCAGAACTATTAAAAGTGAAAAAAAATAGTTTTCATTTATGGTCGTCAAGTTTTACAGCAGTTTAAGTTTCCGCTTTCCGTTGAGTATAGTTTTAGCGAAAATTGAAGACAAATGACGAAAAAATCAGAAATGTATTCAAATCTACCTTTATGGATGAACGGGTCAATGAATAAGACATGATGGGAATTTTCTTGATTTCCCTCGAAAGAAATAAAATCTGTGGTCTTCCCAACGGCGGGTAAGATAGTCCCAGTCGGAGCAGAGGTCTTGTTAACATCATGATGAATGTTTACAATGTAACTGCATGTTTAGGGTTTTAAAGTTCAAAGCAACCACATCGTTTACAGTGGGTAACTGCATGTTTAGGGTTTTAAAGTTCAAAGTAACCACATCGTTTACAGGTTAGCTGCTCACTGCGTTTATTGACACTTTTGTTATTATTTATATCGGACTTTGTGCTATATGTTGACACTCGCGTAGAGAGTCGGTATAGAGTAGTCCTTGCAGACATGTTTACTCGATGTTATGTATATTGCTTGGAAAGCCAAGTTCAGTGCCACTCGGATAGGATTACCGTACATCCCAACATTAATAGAGGAAAGAAATCTATTTATAGTAGCAACTATTTTCCATTCAGCCAATTGTGGCCAGATGCATAAATTACAGAAAAAGAAATCACTTAATTTAACACAAAATTCATAGTTATGCAATACAAAATGATATTAAACTTAAGATGAAGAGAAAAGTCTTCAGAAATTTTTCTAAATAATCAGCTTGAGCCACCAGAAGATAATCTTAAACGTGGCTAAATTTCCTGCGTTCAGATATCAATTTTAACAAAACTGTCAATTTACTTGTTAATACATTTTAGATGAAAGTCCTAGTCAAGCTAACTACCCACATTTGTGAGTATTTCAGATTCAGTAATAATGAACAAATTGACCAAAGAGTCAACTCATAAAGCTGCTGTTAATTAAAAATCTGCTGAAGTGGCCAATTTTTGTGTGTATTACATCACAAAGCCCATATATTTTAATTGGAGAATACTGTACATCATTACAAATTTACTTTAGAGTCCACATTTCTAATGCAGCTTCAGAAGATCAGTACTGCCTTCCTTATTTGAGATGATATGTTTTTTTTTGGAAAATTGGTTTTAATTAGTTATTGTTCTCCCATTATTCAGTCCTACTTCATTAGGAAGCTTGCATTTATGAACAGAATTAGTTTCAGAGTTGCCAAGTTTTTCGAACTTATGTGAAAAAGATAATAACAACTAAGGCATTACCTTAAGGCACGACATTTGCCATATATGTGTTCAATATCACAACATTATGAAACTATTTGCTATTTTTATAATTGCGACAACAATCAACGGCTCTCTTCAAGTCTGATTCAGAATACTGTGGGAAATATTTCCTGGCAGTATCCATAATTTCTCCGTCACTCTCCATTTTCCGGTACATTTTTCTTCCATCTTTGTCGTAATGGATAAAAGTGTTCCCTCGAATCTCAAGTATCCCTTCTTGAGATATCGTGTTTGCAAGGTTTTCAGGATTTGACCCCTGGTGACCCCATATGACCTTTGACCTCCACCACAAACGAGGCTTTTCTCCTAAATGTAGTTCTCCTACACAGGAAATATGAGATTGGTCAGAGCTTCCCTTCTTAAGATATAGTGTCTACAAGGTTTTCACAATTTGGCCCCTTGGTGACCCCAAATGACTTTGACCTCCTCTATACACAAATTCTTCTACTCAATGTGGTACTCCTACTCACCAAAAATAAGATTGGTCCAAGCTTCCCTTCTTGAGATATGGTGTTTACAAGCAAGGCATCACACACACACACAAACATCTACACACATCCACCTGCATGACTGCATACAGTAGGTTATGATTCACATCGAAACCACTGCATAGGTTACGATTATCATCGAAACCAAAATGAGAAGAATGACTTATTAGAATGATTTATTAAAATCTACCTGTATGGATGAACTGTTGAATGGACAACGCATGATGGTACTTTCCTTGATTTCCCTCGAAAGAAATGAAATCTGTGGTCTTGCCAACAGTGGGAAAGCTAGATGCCTCTGGAATAGTACTCGTGATAACATGGTGAACCCCTTAGACGGTAACTGCACGTTCAGTGAAACAGTACAACGATATTGTCACATTAATTGGGTTAAGATTGCTGGTCATAAAGGATGTATTATTGAAACAAATTCCTATTTTAATATCAGATTGTTTGGATTCTACTTGTACAGTAGGCTGTGCTATGTTTACATTGTGTAGCTAGTAGTCTGGTTGGCATGGTAACTCATCTTAAAATTTTAATATTATATACATGCATGTGAAAGTCAATGTCGATGCCACTCAGTAGGAATGTGAGGTTAACTGAGATTTTTAATACATGACAGAATATCGGGTTACCTGTTAAAAGTTAAGCTCAACTATAGTCGAGGATTCCGATCACCCTCTCTTTGATTTTTACATGAAACCACGTAGATTTTACACGATCCCACGTATGCGGACAGAACGGTTTAGGCGATCATTTTTACCTAGAAGTATTAAGACTTTGAATTGTATGATACATAGATAACTTTTTTTAACCTATTTTTGAGATGCTGTAGTCCATTTTATTATATTGTCATTTTATGATGAATATCAATAAATTTTACTTTACTTTACTCTACTTTACTTTTTACTTTACTTGTGTGGCAACTTCAGTTGGAGTGTGTAAGTGTTTTGCTTATAAGGTGGTGTTTTGTATTCAGATTGTGTTTGTAACATTGTTGCATTCCATCAGATATGTGATGAAGAATGTACGGTGGTATATATGATGTAAGGTAATGTTTTATAAGGCAGCGACTTGAGGATGTGTTTATACCGTACTGTGACTATAAAGGTGGTGTTTATAAGTTGTTGATTATTTACACGATGCTTGTAAGGTGGTATGTGATACAAGGTAATGTTTTATAAGGCTGTGACTATAAGGGTGGTGTTTATAAGGTGTTTGTGACTATGGGGGTGGTGTTTATAGGTGTTGTGACTATACGGGTGGTGTTTATAGGTGTTGTGACTATAGGGGTGGTGTTTATAGGTGTTGTGACTATAGGAGTGGTGTTTATAAAGTGTTGATTATTAGACGATGCTTGTAAGGTGGTATGTGATATTAGGTAATGTTTCATAAGGCAGTGACTATAAGGGTGGTGTTTATAGGTGTTGTGGCTATAGGGGTGGTGTTTATAGGTGTTGTGGCTATAGGGGTGGTGTTTATAAGGTGTTCATTACTTTATTATGTTTGAAGGTGGTGTATGATATAAGGTAGTGACTATAAGGGTGGTGTTTAAAAGGTGTTGATTATTAGATGATGCTTGAAAGGTGTAATATGATTATAATGTACTGTTTTATAAGGCAGTGACTATTAGGGTGGTGTTTCTAAGGTGTTCATTAATTGATGATGCTTGTAAGGTGGTTAAAGGTAATATTTTATAAAGCAGTGGCTTTAAGGATGGTGTTTATAAGGTGTTGATTAGTAGATGATGCTTGTAAGGTGTTGTTATAATGTGGTGTTTATGATGCATTGTGTAATTAAGATCATAGTGTTCATTAGGTGTTTGTATCCTAGGTGGTTTTATACAGTAAGGTTGTTCAGGGCAGATTTTGTATCTTTGTCCGAGGTGACCAAATGTTTGTTTGGAACACATTGTCAGCTGTGGAGGTTTTCTGGCGGTTTTAGCTGTTTTTACATCAAGTTCAGGTGCATCATAATTAAATACCCCCAAATACAGTGGGTAAAGTGATGAATCCCCCCCCCCCCCAATTCGAGGATGTTTTAGGACGGTCTTGAGATAATCTACGAGGATGTTTTAGGCATTGAACACCATACTTTTTTTACATTTTATAAACAGAGAAACAGAAAAAGTGGATTCTGAATATCAAGCGGAGACCCTGCGGAAGCGAATGAATTCCCTCCAGAGTCAGCTAATAACTCAGAAGTCGCTGGTGAACAAACAGGCTCAGAAGGAGTTGATCAGTCTGAGGAGAGCGCACGGCGAGATGGCCACGAGAGTCAGCGACCTCTCGAAGACAAACACCGAGCTGAACGAGAAGGTCACAAAGCTACTGGAGACTCAAACCAAACTACAGGACAGAGTGAAGCGCCAAAAGGCTCAGTCGGAGGGCTATCGACCTCTGAGGGAGGCGAATGCCGCGTTGACGAAGGACAACGATTCCCTGCGCAGCCGACTGGCGGACTTTCAGGAATTGAAGAGATGTTACGGGAAGCGAAACAAGGAACAGACGACCACGATCGGAGCGTTCGTGAAACAGGTGAAGCAGTTACAGAATGATATTGAGGAGACATCTCAAAAATCTGAAGATTATCGACGGTAAGCTATTAATTCAAAAGAGAGAAAGGATCAAATTTAAAGGCATTGAGGACTCGCCCAAAACCGTGTGCCGCTCTGTGAAAAAGTTAACTTTCCGTTGCTTGCAAGTGAAGTTTTTTTCTTATTGCTACAAAATGCAGACAGTAATGAAACGTGATACCTTGTTATCTTGTATCTAGACCTGAGATGTCCACAGCTGCTATGTACACTGTGTTATGGGTATTGACCTTAGCTGCATGTATTGACTGTACACTAGTGTCTAATTACTGACGATAGCAAGCTGATTGTGTATTTTCTGGAATCGATGGTGGTGTCTAACACTTCTGTTACACCTCAGTCGAAACTAGGTCATATTACCAGCATGAGACGTTGCTATGTGCGCGAGTCTTCACTCCCTTTAAGGAAATTGAAGATACTTTGAATTGATGTAAAAAATGTTGATATGATTGATTATTAAAAATTACTAACAGACCCCCGCCCCTTCCTCCACCCCCCCCCCTCAAGGTTTGTTTTCAAATTAAAGTTTGCATTTCAGATGTTATAATTTAAATAACATACGGTCAACAGCACTTGGTCAGAGTGGTTGGACTACTAAATAGAAACTGCTGGCCATTGAAAGGATATTTTGGGTGGCTGAAAATTACTTAGTAAATTAACTGGAAAATTTCTGAATCTTTAGGCCAAAACCAGATCCTCATAGCATTTTGTAATGCAAAGATTGTCTTTGGCAAATTCTGTGATGATTTTCTTTAGCCATTTGGGAGAGTTGTTCACCTCAAGAATAATTTCTATCATATAAAAGAAAAATATGATGGTTCAGGGGAGGTTGGAGGGGGGGGGGGGTGGGGGAGATGTTGTTTCTTCTTTGAAGTCTTAAATACAGGGTTATATATTGGACAGTTGATCAAGTTAGCTTCAAGTCTAAATATATCCTTTTTATTTGCAATATGTCATTTTGTTTTCTGACAAAATTATTTGAAATAAGTTGGTTTAGTAGAAGGTGTGGTTTAATTAAATATCATGAATGACTTGGTTTGTCGTAGGTGGATTAGTAGAGAGTGGGATGGTTGGGTGTAATGAAGTGGACGGGAGACGGTGAGGTACGAAAGGGGTTATTGCAGGGGCACACTTTGATTCCAGAGAATGGCAAATATCTGTGTGATACTCATCCTAATAAAAAATAAAACAAAACTGTTAGCAAACTGCTTATACACTAAAGAGTCTGTGTATTAAGAGAATGTGTCAGAGTAAGAGGGCCTCATGTTTCAATCCTAGCAGGATCTTCTCCAGAGGCTGAATGATGATACCCATCCTAGTAATTTTTAACCATTTAACCGATGATATATATTTATCGTCTAGGACAAAGCTGGCAGACGACGGGAACAACAGACTGCAGCAAGAAAACATTGCTCTGAAGGCAAAACTGACGGAGGCCGAATTACACCATTCTAAATTAGAGATGAAACTAGCAGAAGTCAGCGCTGAGTCGGACGAGGTAAGATAACGTATGTTTCAAAAATTTGCTGGCCCTTAGGATCAAAATTCATGTACCATTGTGTGTCAGCATTGCAGTAAACAGATTTGATTGTAAATTGTCAATAATACTGTATGTGGGTTCTCCAAACACAGGATTGTAACTATTTTGTGCGACATTTTCTTACATTTGATTTTTTTCTCTTTTTATTGTCATGTTGCTTGCAGATTTCTTCCCATATACAGGATGCTAACAGCTGGTTTCAGAAGAAATATACCGGATTGCAGAGAGAACTGGGAGAGGCGACAAAGGAGCAAGGTTCCCTCCGGGAGGTCGTCAAGGAACAGGCCAGAGAACTTCGGCAAGAGAAGTTCAAGTCTGACGAACAGACGCAGAGAGCTTACCAGATCATAAGGGTAGGTTTAAATAAACTATAACCCTATAAACCAGGGTCAAGGTTGATTATTTTAGGTTTTTACAGGGTCAATGTGTATTCCAGGGTGATTCAATGTGTATTCCAGGGTGCGTCAATATGTATACCAGGGTACATCAAGTGTATTCCAGGGTGCCTCAATGTGTATTCCAGGGTGCGTCACTGTGTATTCCAGGGTGCCTCATTGTGTATTCCAGGGGATGCCAACAAGTTTAGGTAAGATTTAGGGTACCAACTTGATTGATGTCTGTCTTTAATAGCCTGGTAATATAAACTGGGCCAGTCTCTATACTAGGGTACCGATAGTTTGCATGTAAGTTGTAGGGTGCTAACTTGGTCAATGCTAGTTCTGGGATACTTAGTCGGTCCATTTCATTTGAAAATATAGTGGTTAAATATTGAGAGTTTTCCAATTGGCTCTTTACCGATAAAATGATGCAGTAAACTTTTATACCAAATCATGAGTGTAGGTCAAATGATCATTCTAAAGTAGTGAATAGGGCAAGGTTGATTCTGGGATTCCTGCAAGGTCAGTGTTGGGTACTAACTGGGTCAGTGTCTGTTCCAGGGTACCAGCAAGGTTAAGGTAGGGTGTTACGTACTAACTGGGTCAGTGTCTGTTCCAGGGTACCAGTAAGGCTAAGGTACAGTAGGGTGTTGGGTACTTACTTGGTAAGAGTCTGTTCCAGGGTACCAGCAAGGTTAAGGTAGGGTGTTGGGTACTTACCGGGTCAGTGTCTGTTCCAGGGTATCAGCAAGGTTAAGGTGTATTGTGTTGGGTACTTACTGGGTCAATGTCTGTTCCAGGGTACCAGCAAGTATAAGGTAGGGTGTTTGGTACTAACTGGGTCAGTGTTTGTTCCACGGTACCCGCAAGGTTAAGGTAGGATGTTGATTACAAACTGGGTCAATGCCTGTTTCAGGGTACCAGTAAGGTTAAGGTAGGGTGTTGGGTACTAACTGGGTCAGTGTCTGTTCCAGGGTACCAGCAAGGTTAAGGTAGGATGTTGATTACAAAGTGGGTCAATGCCTGTTTCAGGGTACCAGTAAGGTTAAGGTAGGGTGTTGGGTACTAACTGGGTCAGTGTCTGTTTCAGGGTACCAGCAAGGTTAAGGTAGGATGTTGAGTACTAACTGGATCAATGCCTGTTTCAATTTCAATTGGTGGGCTCTTTACATTTTGTTTAAATACCAACATGACAAAGTATCTGGAAGACGAGTCGTTTGGGACCAAAATTGAATCGTTAATTACATGTTCGTTAATTACATGTTCGTTATCCTTCTGTCTCAAGAAATAAAAATTGTAGGAGAGGGTGTCTTATTTTGATGGGTTGCAATCTTTCTTTGGAGAAGTAGTTGGTAGGTTTTTTTAAGGTAGTACATAAAGATGAATAAGATGTTTGTAAGAACTTGCATTTTCTGTTGGGTTGAAACTTTCCCATGAATTTATCCCCAATAACATGTATTTTCATTTTAAACCATGCAATGTGACCGAGAGATCTGTGTGGTCGCCACAAGTTGTCTATTCCTAATAAGGACATCATCATTAATTTAGTCTTAAAGCAACATTCCACCCATTTTGCATATATATTTTATTTAAAATCTGAATGTCTTCAGAACCGACATAGCTAAAGAAACATTTGGTTACACTAAAAATAAAAAACAAATCCCCCCCCCCCTTGGACTATAGTATCCTCCCGAGAAAAACTTATGTGTCCCATAATTTAGATATAATGATTTGCCATTTCATTAAATACAAAGTGTACCCTAATTTCATTGCTGGGGACAATTTGTGGTGGACTATAAATTGTCTGTTCATGCAGCCTGCCTTTCCTTTAATGTTTCATGATTTAAGCACGAAATGCATTCAATGCAGCAGACAGGGTTTAAAATTTTATGAAAAATAAATAATTATAAAGTTAATACATTTTCAGAGGTAGACTTTGCTGGCACTAATTCCTTGTGCCATCTTACTCATAATTTGAAGTAATCCTATCTTTACTTTCTGCGCTATGTTCTCATATTTTGCCCTTTTCTTTTCTTTTCTTTTCTTTTTTAATATCTTCGGATTTTCAAGTCGAGCCGGGTAGCTCTCGGAAGGTTGACAGGAGAATTTGAGAAGGATAAAATCGAGTCCAAGTCGCAGATGCAATTCCTGGCCAGACGTGTCCAAGCCGAGAGAGACCATTCCTCGTACATGGAAAAGAAATACAACAACATGTTGGTGAGTGAAATTTGGTGCGATGAGGAAAATGTAAAGAAAGTATTGCCTAATGGTTGGGGGGTGTTGGTGGTGGTGTGGTAGTGGTGTGGTGGTAGTGGTGTGTGGTGGTGTGGGTGTGGGTGGTGTGTGAACCATTAAAAGGTTACTCCAATGGCAGATAATGTGAAACATTAATAAATAATAAATATGAAACAGAATATATTTCCACACTGTCAGTTGAAAACACCATCTCAATATCTTGTACCCTAACTCAAGATACGGTTGATTGAATGGAAATTATTTTGATTGGCTAAAGCCCATGGTTTTCCCTGGAGAAGATCATAATAAGGGTTATTATGTGATGTCATAATGGCAAATATTCCTTTACAAACTGACTTTTCTTTAATAATATTCTTGTTGATTTATTCTTGAAAATGGATCAATTTGGAATGTTTTGATAAGCTGGCAAATTTCACTGTATTCAGAAAATTTATCAAAATGCAACTGTGCTTGTAGATATATAATTTTCCTCTATGAATAAGTGAGATAAATATTATAAAGAAGAACAAAAAAACATTTTTCTTCTGACTTTGTCGTGATGACATCACTCTGCTGTTGCCAGATACATTAATTCACCAAATATCACCAAATTGCAAAAATTAATATTTTCGCTGTACGAAATATTATGTGGATGCGGTTTTTGCTGCAGCTACATTTGTTTAAATCAGTCATCTTTAGCCGCCGGAATACCCCTTTAACTTAGGGATTGCAAGTCAGGTACAAATACCGACCAAACTATTCAACCCAAGTGGCTGGCAAAACCACTATTTAAAAGATTTCTCTGTCGTGATTCGCGGGCATATATAATCCAAACTACCTTGATACGGCGGTGTTACCAGAGATCCCCTCCCAGTTTTGTACTATACGAGCAAACCGAGGAGGACATTTGGAGAAAGAAAAATTTCCGGCAGAAAACTCAGTCGGAAGAGTGGAAAGAAATTATGACCAAGGATCAGATTTTTTGGATAAATAAGCGACCCTCGGAAAGTCCCGTGCTTTAGCGACTGAGATGTACATTGTTGGGAATTTGTGAACATGCTTACAAACTAACATGTACGAAAAAAATGCAAGAAAGAAATACAGATGAGAAGGAGAAATGTCTGGTCAGCCAGCCGCTCGCTGCCTGATCACAAGCCGACTCGACCCAGGCATCGCTCTGTGGAAAAATCGGAAATAGTCGGGCAGTGTCTCGGTGCATAAGATTACGGTAGTCGCGTCCTACTTCAGTCGGGGAAAAAATGTCGGCTATTCCGGACTTCCAGTCCACAATGTGCAAAGACTTAGACTGCCCAGTCTGAAAAAGTTTTACTGATCACCGGAAAGTAATTTTACACTTGTTTTAGACAAGCACTGGTTGTCAACCGGGTGCAGTCGTCTGGTGCGTTTATCAGTCTTTCGGTTTGCAGCGGCCAGCCGTGCGACTATGGGTCTCGACAAGTATCGGACACTAGGTTACATCGCCAAGTTTACTGTGTCGCATCTAGTTGGGGGCGCTGTGCAACAAGCTTTACTTACTGATTGGAGAGAGCACAGTTTGATATTCATAAAATATTTGATACTAACATCCCGTAAAAATATAAGTCAGGAATTTGACAAATCTAGTTACATTTCAATTTAGTAAAGTTACAAAAGGAAATTATTTCTTCAAGTTTCTTTTCTTTTGAGATTAGGGGGAAAATCATACAAAAGTGTTTTGGTGTCACGTAAAGTTTACAATGGAATAGAATTCCTTTATTACTTGCTGTAAACTGCATTTGCTGGAAAACTTAAGCTTTACAATGGAATAGAATTTCTTTCTTGCTCTGTATTGCTGGATAACTTAAAGGATGATCTTAGGCGGAATTTTAGGTCTCGATTTAGTCTTGTGTCATTGTCCAAGAAAGACGGAAAGAATTTAGTACTAGAAATTTTACAATATGCTTTTCCGGTTTTAAAGACGTTCACCTTTAAAATTATGATCCCGCACATTTTAATAGCTATTGCAATGTTTATTTTAATTTGCCATGTCTTTTCTGTTTACTCTGTGGACGGATTGATTCCCTTCTTTGATATCAAACTTTATAAAAGCCATCCATTCCACTGTGTTAAGATCGCGCCCTCGGGCAAAAGTACACAATCCCGGGAATGATCGAATTTAACACTCGAAAGTGTTCAAAACAAGTTGTGTACCAGTCAGCTGGCGAGTACGACTTTTATCACGAGCGACTTGCAAGTCCACGGCTCGTGTACGTATCAAATGCGTCTCTTTCCTCGGCAGTCACTCTCGGGGAAAACTGGCGATGATATGTGTAGGAGCAAAAACAGGCTGTATGCATCGGTACTGTATCAAAGGTGGCTGCCTGTCCGCCTGCCTGGGTGGGTGGATGTTTATCTTATTCCAGAGACTTTTGGAAGTGGGAAGATTATTAGGGTATTAACGGAACGTCGGTGGAGCTTCCCCTCGGAAAAGACGTCCGTTGCTCGTGGCTGGCGATGACCCCAAAGTTTGACGTGGAGGAAGTCGTCGAAAGAAAAAGGGGGGAGTCTGCGTAAAATGTGTCACTCTCCGTAGAGCATTCCACGGGGTTCAGAGTGACCTGGTTTAATCTTGTAGAAAAGCTCAATCGATGTTCTTGGAGGATCCTGAAATTGAACTTTGATACATCTGTCTATCTCTCTCTGTATCTCTCATTCTTTATTTAAAAAACTGCATTTCTCTTTGCTGCATCTCAGTGGGGAGTTAGAAACTCGTTTGGGGCTAGAGGAGGTATCAGTGAGGTAACAAGAAAACCTCAAAGTAATGTTGGCGGCTGGATTATTACGGTCATGAATGTCGGAAGATTGCAAACCGAGATGAGCGTATGGATGATGGAGTAAAACGGGGGAATTTGAATAACCAATGTCATGTTAGATACCCGCAACTTGTGTCACTTTTTTTCCATCCAATTTTCCTGTTTCCTCTGTTTTTTTCTCCCTCGTTTTTCTTGTTTGAATTTCTGCAAAGTTTAAGTTCAAAGAAATTTTCTGTACTGATATTTTACATTTTTAAAGGATTTTCTGTAATAGGAGCATATCAATGTGTTTGTTAGATTATAAACTAACCTCAGGTTTCTAACAAAACCCACGGGTTTCTAACGAAAGTACAGGTTTCTAACAAAGACACCTGTTTTTAAAGCATAAAAGGGAAATTTTGTCAAACTGAAGCAGTTGTAGAGACACTTGCCTCTTGCATTGAAAAAATAGGATATGTCACACAAAGGGATGTACAGCTATTTTGGCACCGTAAACTATACAAAGTGAAACTACGATCAACTTTTGATATTAACCAAAGGCCGGGGATAAATTATAGCAGGGCTTATCGGAAGAAGGACAAAAGCAAGAAAAAGAATATTCTTACAGCTTTTGTCAGCAAAAAAAATTTCTTGATTCTACCCTCCTTTGGCATTGTGGCTTTCTGCTTTTTCCGATATGAAGAATGAATTTTTCACTTTTTACCAAAAATCGTTGCAACCTGAGTTTGTTTTGATTCAGTTCAGAAAAGAAGTTCATTCTAAAAGTGATAAGCTCTCATCTCGAAGAGATTCGGGCCATATTAAGTCCTGTGAGTTATGGATGTGGTTTGAGGGATTCAAATCCACCTATTTAGATGCCTTAAATTCCTGCTCCCTTCCTATCCCCATACCCCCCCCCACACCCCCTCTCCGTTAAATGCAAGAAATGTTAAGGCAAAAGGAACCCCCAGTCATCGTTCCAACACTTCTTAGGCTCAAATATGTGAAATTTAGTTATTAATATTATACATTGCACTATAAAGCAAAATTGTGCTTATTCTCTTCCAATTAATATTTCTATTGTTCTTGAGGAGGAAGAAAATTAAATTTCATGGAGTTTAAAATGGAAGGATTTCTCAAGTATCTAGATATTCTTGTGTCGATAACGTTTTATGGATTAATTTGAAGGTATCAGGTGTAATTTAATAAGCCATGCAATATAATATTTGTGACAACCTTTTCGGTTATGGAAACAATATTCATTTTGTTCCTTCTATAATAAACTGTGGCAGGTGCAAAAAAAAGTGAATTCAATGCAGCTGTGTTTAAATACTATCATAATCAAGAAATATCGCATCAAGAAAGTTTTTCCAAAGGATATTAAACCAATAGTCAAGAAGAAGGTCTAGCAAAATGTTACAATATGGTATTTTGGATAAAGTATGACTTTTTAGGCAGAATTTTAGATTTGGATGTTTATAGTCCAAAAAAAATGAAGGAGAGATTTTATATTATGAGGTCTGGTAATGTTTCTACAGATATAAACCATTTACAAGATATTCACCAATAATGTTATGCTTAATCTCTGGAATGATCCTTTAAGGCTAAATTGACGGTGACCTCGGGTCTTAATGTTAATCCGTTGTTCCATAAATTCTAATAATTCAAGCCGACTAATGTTAGACTTTATCCTCAAATTTAGATAATTAATAATGGCAACTTCATAATGCATAGGGATATCCACTCTGTAAAGCAGGGGTTCCCTAACTGGGGTGCATGAACCTCCAGGGGGTGCGTGAGTCCATCCCAGGGGGTTCCTGAGACATTTCTGAAAGTCAAAACTAGACTAGAGTAACTTTTGTTGAACTAAAATCTGATATATCATATAATTTAGTAATGTACAAAAGTCGTACCTATCGACAAACTCTACAATATTACACTATGAACTTGATCTTTTACGAAGCACTGTTATGCGTATTATAGTATAATATTGACTCAGATCGTGTCTCAAAAAGTTGGGGATTCGTGGACAACTCTGACATCCACAGGGGGTTCGTGGGGGGGGGGGGGATAAAGTTAGGGAAACCCTGCTATAAAGTGCTCAAGGCTCCAAAAATAGAACAACCCATATGCAGTCGAGAGCAATTCATAAATGACATCACAAGCCTTAGTCATTAATTTAGTTTTTTTTCCCTTTAAAAAGGACTGATTATTTTGGGGCCAGACTGATTTGAGAGGTAATTTAAATCAGTTTTACATGTCGGCACAACGATCAAATTATACCCTCCACACTCCCAACATGCACGTACCTGGTTTGTTTGCTCTCATTTAAGAAAGATATTAAAATTATGGACTCTTAAGATTTATTGAATCAGCAAATATGAATCATCTTGTAAGCTTGTCATGTTAGAAGATGGAAAGTAAGTCGTGCCATGGCCCACCATCCGGGGTAGTTGATGGTAGAATTTTTAGGACTTGAGGAAAGTTGCCGTTCTTTGTGATTATTAATTCATAGCGCATTAAAAATTTGAAAATGAAAATGAGCAAGCTCAAATTTCTACTGACAGATGGCTTGTGCAATGAATTCCAAATTTGAGATATATTATGATTATTATTATTTTTATTTTCATTTATATGTCTCCTATTGCTTTTACTCTGTTTTTTTTTAGGACTCCAGTGCAAACTATATTGAAGATCTAGCTACGGAATTAGATGACACCAGAAACCTACTGGATTCCACCAGGTGACCCACGAGTAACATTCAATGTTGTCACCAGAAGTTTATATCTCCCTTTGTCACTGGCCGATCAAATCTTATAGAATTTTATGTACATGTAGAGTCTATGTGAGAGGGAGGTAGGGAGGAGGAGGTGGGGCCAGCAGGTATGCTTAAAAGTTGGAAGAGAACTTATGATCACAGAACACATTAAAGGGTGTGAAGACTCGCGCAAAAAGAAACGTCTAATGCCGGTAATCTGAACTAGTTTCAAATGAAGTGTAACAGAAGTGTTAGACACCACCATCGATCCCAGAAAATACACACACAGCTTGCTACCGTCGGTAATTAGACACTAGTGTACAGTCAGTACATACAGCTGTGGTAAATACCCACAGCACAGTGTATAAAGGATGCAGCGATGAACATCTCAAGTCCAGCTAAAGATAACAAGGTATCACGTTTCATTACTGTCTGCATTTTGGAACAAAACGTCACTTGCAAGCAACAGAAAGTTAACTTTTTTCAGATGGCCGCACGCAGTTTGGGGCTAGTCTTCAATGCCTTTAAGATGATACATCACATGTCGAGGTTAACTGAAAGTACTTGAAAGTAACCTGTTTAGATGCTTGAAATCACAATAGAAGTTGTAGTGGGAGAATGTATTAAGGTGAACTGAAAGTAGCATGTTGAAGCTAACATGTTGAGGTTAACTGAAGTAACATATTTGGATGCTTGCAAGTAAATAATGTACCGATCAATTTAGAGTTGTAAATCGCCCTCTTAGTCTGTTGTTTGGACTGATTTTGTCACAGAATTAATTACAAAACAATGTTAAAAGCATGTGTGCCTTTGAAGTAGACATTAAAGTTTATTTTGATCAAATTTTTGATAAGAGGAGAAACTAAAACACCCTAAAATAATTGCAGTTCCTTTCGCTTGACTAGCCAAGTATTGTTTGAAAATGTAAAGAGAAAGGCACAATTTTAGGGAACGTAATTGGTTTTAGGGGGTTCATATTTTTGAATGGCTGGCTGATTTGACAAACATCTGGACAATGAAACATATTTATTTTATTTATTCGCATTCCCAGGGTTGCTTATTCAGCAAAAGCTGGTTTCCAATAAGGCCCTGCTTTTTAAATTAAACGTTATACATAAAAAGTAAAACATAGCAATATTAAAACAATTGAATGTACAGATACAAAACAATTAAAGCTGATAGAATTGAAGAGAATCCTTTAATTTACTTGCTCATCATATGATGATTAAGATTCCATGACAGTGTCTTAATTTATCTGACAGAGTAATATTTGAAAATTTTGATAAAAAAAGGCAATCAAAAGTTTAAAAGAAATTAAACCCACTACAAAACTAGTGTAATATACAAACTCAATGAATAATCCCACACGGGTAGGCCAGGGACTACCTTTACAGGCCCTCGGCACTGTTGCCAAAAAGGTCCGAAAAACCAAGACGGGTCCTCCAAAGTCAAATGTTGACACCTCTTTGAACCTTGTTTTTAACAACATTCTGTTTCACTAAAACACTTCCTGGTCTAACTTTGACCCCTCTAAAAACCACTTCCTGGTCTAACTTTGACCCCTCTGAATACCACTTCCTGGTCAAACTTTGACCCCTCTAAATACCACTTCCTGGTCTAACTTTGACCCCTTTAAAAACCACTTCCTGGTCTAAGTCTGACCCCTCTAAATATTTCTGGCAAGAAATTCGAAAGAGTGAGATCACAGCCAAAATGTTTGGGAATCACTTGTAGAAAGTATTTAGCATGTTAATTTTGAGAGTTTTTGATATCTTATTACTATACTTTATGAGTGCAATGTAGTTGAATACAGGTTAACTTGAAGAAATCTTAAAAGCTACCCTGTGGTGTGTGGTATGACTGCTTACGATACAGTTAGGACAACGTAGATTTTGTTTAGTATTAGAGAAAGTGAAAGAGTAAAATCTCGGTTAAAGATGCTATTTCGTCTCAGCGGGATCCAACAACATTACATGCCGGGTTTGTTGCGTGACGTTACCGCTTTCTCTGTTCTGAAGTTCGATTGAGAACCGATAGTAGTTGGTATATGGATAATAAAAAAAAACACACCAAAAAATAGCACAGTACCGATGAGAAGTAGTTACGGAAGCAACGTACGTGGTAATATATGGTGTCTGGCATCATCGTTTTTTAGCAAAATATACTGCCGATTCAACAATATTAACTGCCGATTCCCCTTCCTTATTCCCTTTCCTTAAAGGCATTGACGACTCGCCCCAAACCTCGTGCCGCCCTCTGAAAAAGTTAACTTTTCGTTGCTTGCGAGTGAATTTTTCTTCTTGTTGCTACAAAATGAAGACTGAAATGAAACGTGATACCTTGTTATCTTTTATCTAGACCTGAGATGTCCATCGCTGCTATGTACACTGTGTTGTGGGTATTGACCGTAGCTATATGTATTGAACTGTACACTAGTGTCTAATTACCGACGGTAGCAAGCTGTGTGTTTGTATTTTCTGGGATCGATGGTGGTGTCTAACACTTCTGTTACACCTCATTCGAAACTAGGTCAGATTACCGGCATTAGACATTTCTTTGTGCACGAGTCTTCACTCCCTTTAAGTATATGAAAGAAATAGTTCACAGGTTAAAAAGCAATTGATGTGACTTTTAAAGGAGCATTGTTGTTAAAAATGTCTTCATGAATATGCATTAAATTCTGACATGCCATTTTGGGGACAACAAGCGAATGACAGTTGACTACTTGTTGTACCAAAATTGAACTTGAAGCAAATATGTGCAATGTCATATGTGCAAATTGATGCATCGTATGCATGGTTTTCTTTCAAATTTATGCAATTTCTTCTTTCAAAATCATGATATTTTTGAAAATGAATGCAGCACATTCTGTGGTATTTTTTTTTTTTTTTTGTACACTGGACAGGTAACATATAAACCCCTATCCAATGGGACGCCAAAACAATAGAAAGAAAAATAAGACCATTTCTTTTAATTTGCAATGTCCATTTATGACATGAAAACTGTTTGCTTCAAGTTCACATTTGTTATAAAATATAATTTCACCAAAGTTCTTCTTTAAATGTTAAATTTTCTTTTAGGTATAACCTTTACAAAAAAACCACATACATATGTCTTTATTAAAACTTTATAATGCTTAGTCTACTTTGGGTTCTTCCGAATATATACTTTTATCTTGGATTTCTCCCTTGCAATCCATTTTGCCATTATCTGCATGATTTTATATCCGTGCCCGAATAAAGTATGTTTTCCCATGAGTTAATGTAACTCTTGTTTTGGGGATAAGTTTTACCGGCTAAGATAAAAAAAGTTTCATGAAAAACAACGATACGAAAAAATGTTTACGCCTCGACTTCCATTATGTCAAATCTCATAAATGCATCTCGAAAATTGTAGTCTTCTCATCCTTATTGTATTTGTATCAGATGCTGTTATCAACTATACTCCCTTTAGGGTCCGACCATGATACACCTACTTTATTCATAAAAGAAAAGACTGCACAGATATTTTTCGAGAATATTTTATCTGCGTCCCATCTGGGAGCTTTAATGTATTACTCCCTCAGGAATGGTTACAAATTTCTGAAATTTATGATTTGTTTTTAAGAGATCAGAACATTTGTATATCTATATATGTTCACTAGTTTATGAACAGAAGTAATACCTTCTAGGGATGTATTACTTTATCGACAGCCGTTTTTCCTCCATTATAATAACCCCCATTCATTATTATTATCAACAATTTTACAGTGCTTCTTATTCGCAAGATTCCTCGAGGACATGCTGCCATATCTAAAGTGGATAGGGTGTGGAGACACAGTCTAAAACTTCTGTAAAAGGTTGTTTCATAATATACCTGTATTATTTCAACTGCCAATGGGGGAAGGAGAAGCCAGATCCAGGGTGTAGCCCCTCACCCCCCCCCCCCCGACCTTCGATCCCTCATCTAGGTCAGGTCAGGTAACTGACACTGGAGTAAAGTTTTCTGCCGTTGATGAGTTGCACATGTACAAGTCATCTTTGAGATCATTGTACTAAAAATTCCTTGGATCTTGGCAAAATATATTTTTAGCCATCATCATTGTCAGCATCTAAGTTTATTAATTGGAAGGAAAATGTGGTATTTAAGGTGCAAAGAAAAATTGTAAAATGTCAGAGAGAGAGAGAGAAGTGTCAGTCATTATTTCATGGCCTTGATCTGTTATTTCTTCAGAGTTTTAGATATTTTGTAGAAAGTTTTTTTTAAGAGTTTAAATTATATCTTAAAGGCATGCCTTAAGACTAGGTGAGTGAAATTGAATTTGTAATGAGAAGTACAGTTTCCCTGCATTTTATCTGATTAGGTTTAATACTGTAAATGTGAAAGTGTATATTTTATAATAGTTTTAGAAAAAGAAAACAAAAACTGTAATGTTATTTTAGAATGCTTGATTATCGGGCATGGTTTTAGGCTGAAGAAATATTTATTTTGATGCAATAAACTTGGGCATATATATATTTAAATAATAATAAGTTTCATTATTTATTTATTTATTTTGGTTTCATTTTGTAAATTTTTCAGTGAACTTTGTGGTTATGTATCAGTTTTTATATAGTTATTTTTGTTGAGTCACTCAAGGATTTAAAACTTTTGAGGGTTAACAGAGGCGATGCTACAGGAAGCAAGCATAATCTGTAGCAAAGAGGTGAATGATACGTATCGAATGGTATTTATTATCCTCTCCCCTACTCTTTCCTACCCCTCACCAACCCTACCCCTCACCAACCCTACCCCTACATCTCCCACATCAACATGCTGTTTGTTACACCACCTGGCACATATAACTTTCATTAGGAAAGGAACTGTTCTCTTTGGTAGAATCGTTAGTTTATTTTTGGGGCCAATATACTGAGAAGGGTGTGGGAGGGGGCTGGACAGTAAATGTCTGATTTTGTACATGAGTGACTACTGTTCAGTGGCGGATCCAGGATTTCGCCGAAGGGGGGGCCCAGATGGGAAATGCCTAATCGTCGTCCTGGGGGAGGGGTCTAAGGGGAGTGGG
>KN883735.1:10971-26186 GCA_000934455.1 Apostichopus parvimensis
TTTGTCATTTCATAGAATCGAGAAGCCAAACTTGTCAGTATTGTTACTAAACAGCACAGAAATTCAAGATTCTCCTGGAACAATTACCAACAGCAAGTTCATGTACATGCCCCTAACCATTTTTTTTGGCCTATGTATACATTCTTAAGCCCAATCGGGAAGCAGAATCTGTTTTAGGGCATAAAGTGTCCCATCAGAATACAATCATTGAATTAACATAGTGTGATGTATAACTCATATTCAGAAATTATATTATCTAATCTGACTAACCACTGTTTATACCTTGTCACCTGTTACCTTTGTCTTAAATGGCTTACCCACAGGGTCAACTCCTGACCCCTCTAGACTCCTGCTAAGTCTGACTGTCTACAATGCTTTAAACTCTCTAATAAATTGACCATCATCATATATGAGTAGTCTAGAAGTCTGTGGAAGAAAGACATTAAAGCAGCAGAAACCTTTTATCATTTGTCTGTGTCTTCATTTTACTATTTGCGTGCAACATCGCACATAGTACTCTGCGTATATACTGCAAATTATGCTGCAATATATTTACTTAGATATAGCAGTCAATTTTTCAATGGTTCATAAATCCTCAAAGAAGTTGATATAATCTTCAAGTTGAGCACCACAAAGTTTCAAAGCTTTGAAAACAGTTTCTTCAAGTACTGGTTTTCAAGCATCATGCTAAAGATCTATTTCTCTTACCTTTTAACACTGATTCAAGCATAACTTCCGATTGGTCTGGTCTCATCCTGCACAAAGATTTCTTCGCAACGACGTCATCGCCACTGATAGATGTGTCCATTCTCTTCAGTTCCAGATTAGCTCTTGAAGAGCTGTACGGTATCTTGAAATCTCCAGAGGCGCCTAATTCCATTAATGTTCTGTGATCCTGTTTGTAATGATCCAAATAATAGCTTAACAAAAGACTGAACTGATTGGCTGTAAGGGTTTGTATCAAATCATATTTCAACTGGATGGAATTAAGGATAATGATAACTTTGTTACCCATATATGCTCTCCTGACAGTCAAAATTATATGATAAAGTTAAAAGTGATATGTTATAGGACTTCTACAATACATTTTTTGTGCTCTGATTTCACATCACTTTCTCTACTTATTTAGTTGGTTACCCACATCATCACTCAGTACTGCAATGGGTAACAAGTGTCTAGTGATACATAGTTGGAATAAAGATTAGATTACTTTTAGAAATATTAACACCTGTCAGGTTATTGTATTGAATCTGTAGCTTGGTGCACTTTCAGTTAATCCTCCAGTAGCAAGATCGACATAGTAATACGTCATGAAATATCGTATTGTGTATACTTTGGGGGAAGTACTAACCATGGTAGATTCAGTTGACATTTGCTCTGATAGTTGAGATTCAGTGATGGTACGGTTAGCAGTTTCATTATTCAGTTGCACCCTCTCAGCGCTGGTTTTCTTGTCCATATCAAGCATAAGTGCTTTGTAACATCAAATACTACATGTATGGAAGGAAACAAAATGAGAGACATCACGCATGACATACGATCAATAAATGGGTGACAGGTTGAACATTTACTTTTGAATTAAAAATTAGCCCTAAGTTTACCAAAATTCAGGTGTTCAATTCTAAACTGTGACAGGTGGCATCAGTCACCTATGCTGAAAACATTGTATGCATCATTAGCTCTGGGTTAATATTAAATCCTGGGACAAACTTTTACCTATCAGGCTCGATCAAATGGTTAACAACTCACTGATAATGCCGTCACATGGCTAATCCAAAGATTACTTTGTTTGGTCAACAAATAGGCCAGCCTATGTAGCCAAATCTTTGTGCATTGTCTATGTCTATTGACTATTTTCTTTTCTGAATTCAAGCTTCTGAATTGAGCCTAGCCTAGGCAAAACACAGTACCAGTACGTAGCCTACTAGTAAACTGTAGTATAGCCTAGCTAGTGCAAGGAATCTTAGTGTACTGTTAGGCTAATTGGCTTTGTTGTCCTTTTCCAACATCGTATTTTGATAGATTTTTTTACCGATTCACTGCTATTTCGACCGACGACAAAATCGCTGGTTGCATTATTACTAGAACCAAGTTGTGTTGTACATTTCGGTCCCTAGGCTACTGTAGTGTATGACAATGAGTGAGGTCTACCATCCGTTTTAACTCTTAACTTACTGTGACTTGTGAGTGTGATGGGTGGTCAAACGTTAGGCCTAACGTTAGGCTAAGCTAGGCCTTATAATTGAACAACAATGTTCGTTCGTCTGTGCCCAAGCAACCACAACAAAAGTGTCTTAATATTGAATATCGAACTAGACTACCTAAATGAATAACGTTAAAGTTGTACAGTCTAACTTACTGTAATCAATAGTACTCGAACGTTTTTACTTGCAGTTACTACTACTATAGTAGGATTCCGTGGATACAAGTTACGTCTGATCTGAACGTTGGGTCAATGTACCCAGCGCAGCGCAGGTACGGTACAGGTACGTAGGCAATTTCAACGTATATGGAAGGCCAGAATGGCTTTGTGACATAAATTATGTAGCTCGAAATCCGGATACATTCCATTTGCTTTCCAAAGGGACAAGCATGGACTCAAGATATATTTTCCATTCGGATTGCGCTCACATTGTTGGACGAGAGACTCAAACATGCCCTGGGTCTCCGCACATTACACATTCATTTGCGTTCTCAATTCTCATAGAACATTCAACAATTTCATGATCGCATTAACCATCGAAACAGTGATTATATCTGTTGATTTTTAAAATACGATCGCAGATACCAGTGATACCGACATTTTGATTCATCCCAAGCCATACCACATGCTCTGTAGAATCAACCAAACCAAATCAATGAGAATATGTTTACAGGGTCTCATAGACAAAGATTTTTCGGTACGAAACGGGGACGGCAGTGTAATCTGCTCCTCAGAAGGCTTTCTTCATAAGCCATTACTAAACATAATGCGAGGTTTATATGAACAAGTTAACGTTGATTTAGTGATTAATTGTGGTCTTAAATAGTGAACTCGTACATCTCCATTTGGATCAATATAAAGAAAAGAGATACATGCGTACACCTACCCACACGTCCTTTTAAGTATTTGTATGTTTGGATCGTTAGTATTTACAAGGCTTTGGCCACTGGGAGCAAGGGAACACGTGGCCTCTCCAGTAGCGGAGCGTCCATATAGTCAGGGGGGGGGGGGCGAATGCCACCCCTGACGGACTCAAATGGACGGCTGGCGCCCTTTTCAGCTTTTTACCACTTTTTAATTATTCGCGATTATTGACTTTTTTATTGCGCTCTCTTCTACCTATTGACATTTTCACAGTTTGTTGGTGTAATTTTCTGACAAAATGCTTTAACGGCTATTTATTCTTCGTTTACCTGCAAATTAGCAAGGCCCGGAAAGGGTCATTTCCGGCGATCTAGGGAGTATCTTTACTCAAAATTTTGTTTGTACGCTCCGCGCCAACCCGTGGTGGCGCTCCGCTTAGATAGTGTCGAAAGCGCCCCTACATACCATTCTGCCCCCCCCCCCTGACCAATACCCCTAGCTCCGCCACTGGGCCTCTCCCATCTCATCCCCTCAATTTTTTCTTCCAGATGACTTACATTTTATAACGATTCAATTTGATATTTGCCTTTTTTGTTGTTTTATTCTTTATGCTGCGATATCATGGTACTAAGGTTGACTTCGATGCCACTATTGTTTGTAGATGCTGCGGTTGAGTTTTACACAGCAGATAACTACTGTTCGTTCTCACGCAACGACTACTTCTTTTTCGCTTTTGGCGTTCCATACGTAATAACTATCATCACTATCGTTCAAGCTCCTTGGCCAAGTCTTATCCTAGGCAAGAGATGGGATTCCTAGGCTCTGTGGTACTCGATATAACAAATTTTTATACTCCCCAAATTATGCCTGTTTGTGATGTAACATTACAACTCCGTAACTTCTTAAGAATTCGTAAAGACCTAGGCTAGGCCTGGCTATCATGCATAGGCCTAACTTGTTATTCCTTGACCCTATACAGTAATAATAATAGCCTATCACTCACTCAGTTTAGCTAGGATATGCTGTGAATTATTAACTTTTCAGGCCAATATGAACAATATGATTACCTGTTCAGTAGGGCAGAAGCCTTTAACGTAAGGACTACTGGTCCAATAGTCACAAAACTTTCCTAGCTATAGCATGCTATAATTGGAGCCAATAAAGCAGATCTTTAAGCTAATGGATGACTATAGACATAAAGACCTTGATTATTAAAAACCACTGCTAAGTAGCATGGACACTTCGAATTTCGGACACCTAAGCCTTAAAACACCCCAAAACTATATCTTCTGGTATAAATCACCTGAAAATATACTTGATATGGTGGGAGAAGTGTGTTATTTAACGATACACGGCCAAACTTTCTTTCCTGCAAACTGTTTTCACGTTGTATTCCAAGAAGATTCTTCATGATTGTGGAACTGGTATTTCTTTGCTAGAGTATTGCGAATTTCGGACACACAGTCCCACAGTGTGGCGGGTGATAAAACTGGTGGCGCAGTTGCTCTTTCAGTAATTATAACAGACTTCATAGATCTCCGTCATTTTATTGACAAATATGTAAGTATTTACTTGCACACGGGTCATTTTGGAGAGAAAATAACTGTAGCTTCGTACTTTTTGGTGAAATTTGGCTCTTCCTGTAGGTTGTCATGGTGAAATCGTGCATTTCTTAGGGGTGTCCGAAATTCGCAGTGTTGCAAAATTCGCAATACTGACTATATAAGTCAACACTGCATTTCTAACACAATTTTATTTTGGGAGAATCAGCACAACTTTACTTAATAGGAAATTGCAAGATTTTCATGGGTTTGACACCTGCAGGGACTAATATCGAATTTCAGGCACGGACTCAGGAGCCAATCACAGATATAGCTGTGTATGAAGTAGCACTCTGAATACTTAGCATACATGTACTTTAAAGAAGTTATTATCTTGAAAAGTGGAATTGCTATATAGCAGCTGTGTAAAAGTAAGTTGGCCTGACGTTTCGATCCTAGCACGATCTTCTTCATTCTTCTCTCCATCTCTTGTCTACTAATCCCCTAACATCTATCTCTTTGTGTTACCATGCTCATTAACCTGTCTGTATTCTGTTTTTGTCCCTTCTGTTACTGTACGTTATTTGTCATTTAGCCTCTGAAGAAGATCCTGCTAGGATCGGAACGTCAGGCCAATTTACTTTTACACATTCTCTTACACAGGCTCTTTAGTGGATAAGCAGTTTGCTAACAGTTATATTTTATTTTGATATATAGCAGCTATGATCTTATGCCGTCGTAATAGTTATATTACTTTTATTATTTTTTTTTAGACTTCCTGAGATGTCATCTTAAACCAATGGAAGAGAAGAACAAACTTCAAGATGTTAGCAGACAGAATAGTTCAAGGGAGGCAAGAGCGCTGACCGTTGAGGAAACAGAAAGACTGAAGAAAGATGATGTTTTTGTTTCCGAATTCAAACAGAATAAATTAGAGAAAGAAGCCAAGAAGAATTGGGATCTTTTCTACAAAAGAAACAGCACAAATTTCTTCAAAGATCGTCACTGGATATCCAGAGAATTCGCTGAGCTGCTATCAGGAGCATCCGAAAAGGTTAACTAGGAATCATAGAAAATTGGCAGTATCAGTCGTTAAAATATCATAGTTTACTATATAAGAAACCACAATCCGCCTGAAATGTCACCTGTAGTGTTTGGGAAACACATTGTCTAGAAATTCCTTTATACATAACAGAAAAATTCAGTTTTCTGTTGAATTCTAGCTTGGACAGGATCAGCTGTTCAAGGAGAAATAACTTTGCAGGGAAGGAAACATCTTTAAAGTTGGATTTTAAAACCATTGAGAATTAGTTAATTGTATAAGTGGGTGTTAGTTTATGTTGTTAATGTGTGATCAACTAAACAGTAATGTCAATTGTGTAGAGGTTCTCATTGCATCAGTGAAAAATAAGGGAAAGAGTTTGATGTGATGTTGTCCATGTATAACATCACAAACAATTCTTACAATTGGCCATATTTGAATAAAATGAGTAAAATTGCCAGCTTTGATCTCAGCAACAGAATGAGCTATCAAGATGGGATGTTTCTTTTTAATTGCTCCGTAATAACGATGTTTGGAATTTTTGATATATCTGTCCTTCGATATTTAAACATTCCTTTCATTCTTGTCAGATTGAGCCCCGTGAAAGACTGACTTTGCTCGAAGTCGGGTGTGGAGTCGGCAATCTCGTCTTCCCTATTTTGAAAGAAAATCCGCTTCTGTTTGCATACGCTTGTGACTTCTCACCAAGAGCTGTGCAATTTGTGAAGGTAAGGTATTAAGGAAAAGATGAACAATAGTTTTGGAGATGACATAATCAGGACATTGTTCTGTGTGTATGCCTTGAAGTTAAACCTTCAGCACGTAATGGATATTATGGTTCATATTGGTATTTTAGGTTGTAAGAGAGGGATGGAAATGTGGTGGGATTTTTGGGACAGTGGTTGAGCCACCCAGTACATAATTCTGTAAAAAGACCTGGGTCGACATGAGTCTGTTTTGACACCAATCCATGGCCACATATGTGTTAATATGTATGGTAGCAATATTCAGTGATTTCTCTTTGTAATGGTATCATAACTTTTACTTCAAAATCTTAAATTACATAAGCACTCTATAATAGCTCCCCCCCCCCCCCCCCCCCGCCTGAACCCACTTATAAGTAGTTTTTAGTATTTATTATTGCAGATCAAAATCAATGAAAGCGTTTTGTATTCAGATAAACATTTGGTTTGGCTAATGGCTATAAACTTAATGTATGTTCAAATGTGCTGGAAAATGACATATTACATTAAAACTCAATCAATCACCTGTATTATAATATATTTATTGTAAAGGAGATATTTGTTAACATTGTGCAAACGTTAACATGGCTCAATGTTTATCAAAGCCCAGACTATTGCATGACAAAATTGATGTGCCAGGTATTTAAAATTGGTTGTTTAAATCTTCATTTTTCTGTTAACACCATGTGTTGGGTGTCTACCAAAGAACAGCAATCCAAAGAAATTTTGAAGGCAAAAATATAAGTCGTTCCTGAATCATGTATACATAAAACTAAATATGTAATGTGATATTTGTCAGTGGAGTATCCATTGGACATAATTTGCTAACATAAAGGGTGATAACGTTTTCGTTATTTTGTCCTGGGGAGCCCCCTACAAAATCTGGACACCATATGATGTAATAGTTCTACTAAAAGGAATCCAAAAGTAACACGCTTTAGGTTTGGTTATATGATCTCATGTTAACTACAGTATTACCCCATTTCTGGTCTTGTCATATACCCTGATACAGTGATGTGTATATGATAATGATGTATGTTTGTATTTACAGTATGTATGTTTTTTATATTTTTCAGGAGAATGAAGACTACAAACCTGATAGAATCAAGGCTTTTCAATGTGACCTGACAGAAGATGATCTGATGGAAGAAATCCCCCCTGAATCTGTTGACCTGGTTACGATGGTGTTTGTTCTGTCCGCAATTCATCCAGATAAAATGCTCTCATCAATTCAGAATATCTCTTCAGTGAGTGTATTAATGCTTGCCTTGTCCTTGTGTGTAGAAAGAGGTTTTTCTTGGACCACATGGTATAATATTATCCAAAAGTATTGTTCAAGCTCTACTTCTTTTTTTATCAGTCAAGAAATCTCTAGCACAGCTAATTGGTGTTCTTTTCCCAAACCTACACATCTCTCCTAGAGTGTATATAATGGTGTTCTATTCACCAACATACACATCTCACCTACAGTGTATATATTGGTGTTTTATTCACCAACCTACTGTACACATCTCTCCTATAGTGTATATATTGGTGTTCTTTTCCCCAAACCTACACATCTCTCCTACAGTGTATATATTGGTGTTCTATTCACCAACCTACTGTACACATCTCTACTACAGTATATATATTGGTGTTATATTCCACAACCTACACATCTCTCCTACAGTGTGCACACATTCTGAAGTAACAAACCGGTCATTGTGATTTCCCTACATGTTTTGGACAGCCAAATTTGCTCTTCTCACAACTGAAATGTAAGGCCTTGTTGTCCAAGGGGCAACAAGAGAAAACTCCCTACAAATTTGCCTTGAACTGACTACTTTCTACACCTGCAGGGTTTAAAGGTCCATATTGTATTTATCTGGAATTTTTAGTATACCATTGTCACTTACATTCATTTACATATCAGCAACTAGCGATTGATGAAAGAGAGATTTCTGTGATAGAATTTTTAATCAGCGAACCCTAATTAAAAAGTGATGGAACCTTTTCGTAAAACTTGACAATATTTTGGGCCCAAACAGTTATGCATGAACACCACATTTTTCTTATTCATATTTTGAAATCAACCAATCAAATCATCTCTATCACATGACGTCAGACAAAAACAAACCCCCTGTTTCGCTCATTTCATACGTACATAGGCCTGTACTACTAGATGTAAAGGGCCATGCGTTTAAGCAATTTCCTTTACACGTAACTATAACTACCGATCAAACCTTCCAAAAAAGAAGAAACCTAAGCTCTTAATAGACGTATACAAATATTCATTACGCACATTGGTTAACAAGCTAGCTAGCCTAACACAGGCAAATCATTGGTGTATTATTTGCGGCCTGTACATGCTATTAGTGTATTGCTAATGAGTAACATTAGTTGGTGCATTAGACATTTGTGAAATGTATTAATCATGGCAAAAGCATGGTGTATAAATACAATAAATAATAGACCAGACTAATGCTTCAGTCCTAAGGTATTGGGCCTTTGATATAATCCAAGGTATGTTCAAAAAATGTTGCTAACTGTTCTCAAAAGTTCAATTTAACGTGTCGTTCAAATTGTGTCCATTAGGGTATTTCTGTCACATTCTATTAGTGATTGACAACACGATAAAGCATAGTCAGTATTGCTGACTTTGAGCTTGGATTTTCCGTAAACTTATGATGGTTTCAGTCACGATTTCTTTGTTTATTTTCTAAATTTTTTACAGTTAAGTTTCATTTCTCATTTTAAAGGGTTTAATTTCTTATTGGAAAGCCGGTAAGTGTTGCTAAATAAGCACAATTAATGGTATGCAGGCGTCACTTTGGTGTGATATTTAAACACAATATGCTCCTTTAAGCCCAGGTGGTTGAGTCTTATATCTGTACTCAATCATTAACAGTTGATATCTCATACACAACTCACAGTTTTGAATATTTTTCTGCACCTCCAGGTCTTAAAACCAGGTGGGATGGTTTTATTCAGAGACTATGGACTGAATGACCATGCGATGCTGCGTTTCTCTAAAGGACACAAACTGGCAGATTCCTTTTATGTCAGGCAGGACGGTACTCGGGCTTTCTTCTTCTCTTTAGGTGAGTCCAGAGAGGACAGAATCCATCTCAGACTAACATACATGAATTGCAAAGTTTTAAATTTAGCTAAAGGAGCTCAATAAATCCATTTACTCTACCAGCAATAATTAAATAAATCTAAAAGTTGCAAAAGTTGTTATTTTAAATTGACTGACACTAGACCTTTACAAGGAAAAGAGGATTATATATATGGGTAATTTTAACTTTCAAGAGATGATAGTGTTATGTGATGGGAAAACGTTTATTTGCAGGGAAAAAAAATTTAGTTCTGTGTCTTGTACAATGTTATTACATCCTTGTGGCCCGTTTGGGGTATTCACCAGCCATTTGTAGTTTATTGATTGTGTATACTACGTAAGGATGAAATCACTAACAGTATGCAACCAGGTGGAGTACTGTCCATAGAAAGATAGAACATGAATGGTGTCAAGTCGTGGAAATAGTTTGTTCATTGTACTGATCAAATGTACATGACGTCATCTGTTTGCAGTGACATTTTTTCCACTCTCGACTCATTACCCATCTCGGCTTCTGTTCAGAAAGTGTTAGTGCATCACCGCCTATTTGTGTGCAATTCATATTCCCCTTTTTCATCTTAAACCTTCAGTTTTTCTCGCTAAGCTCTTTAGCGACGCCGGCTTCGAGGCGTCAGCTAACGAGTATGTCTTGAGAGAGACGGTGAACAAGAAGGAAGGGCTGTGCGTGCCGAGGGTGTTTGTTCAGGGCAAATTCATCAAGAAAGGGTGAAAGAAATATCCCAGATCAGAGAGTGAGTCAAACTTTGTTAATTACCTTTCTGACCGAAATAAATATTTGGGTCATTGTTCTGTACTACTGTAGCCTATCGAGTCTAATAGGTGGTTGCCATAGTGGTGGTGGTTTTATCTAGTCTAATAGGTGGTTGTCATAGTGGTGGTGGTTTTATCTAGTCTAATAGATGGTTGTCATAGTGGTGGTGGTTTTATTCCCATTTCTATATCGCATTCAACAATGACCATAGTGTACATTACAAAATTCGATGTCAAGCAGGGTTCAAGCAGTCCACATATACAAATGCTTTAATATTTACACGGAAGGTACAAGATGCAAGTTGTAAGTATTTGTTCATCAACAGACCACAGAGATCTTAATAGTAGTGAAGACTTTAAATGCCATAAGTATTGTTAAATTTAAGCATATTTTGAGCTGCAAAAGGGCTTTGAAAATCTATCAAATCTCCCAGTTGTTTCCAGATTGTGTGAGATTTTATGAACGCTGTCTTTCTCAGTCCTTATTAAGCAAAATAAATGCTTGTGTAGAAAGCATGGGTTCATTCTTTGACACCCCTGCAAACAACAATGGGTTATTGCTCTTGATGAAAGGCATTCATTTAAGGGTGTGATCTACAAGTAATTGTCAGACCTGTGAGCCTTGCATACGGTGTATCACATTTGTAGTTTCTGAGCTTCCACTAGATAACATTCTCGATTATTAGGTGTTCATCAAATTATGATAATATTATACTTGTGCATTTGGTTTTCATAGTTACTAGTGTCAGATGATTTTTAATTCTTTTCATGATCTATTTTAGCTTACAAAAGTTTCTACAAATTGTGTTTTCTTTTTCCATCACAATTAACTGGTTAAGTCATGACATCGATACAGTAAAGAGCAGAATGTAGACTCATTGATGCAGGCTCTTCGTACAGCGTTTATCATCAAATAATTAGATTGAAGTAGATATATCTCAGCATGAGTTTAATTTTTAATTTTGGTAAACCTATGAAAGTAGTTTTTCCTGTCAATAATTCCTTGTAAGAGGTGAAGTGTTGACTTTGCTTCCAAGTTATAATACTTAGTTTACCATACAACCATGTCAAAATCCTATAAATATTCCACTTTTATGAAAATATTTGAAATTTTCTCCCCATGTTTCCTTTGCCCTGGTACTTGGAAGTTAAATTTCTTCCCTGCTTCATCATACTTTTTAAAGGCAAGAATGATTTTTGTGTCCAACAATGACAATTTTCTTCTTTTTTTTTGGTTCCTCTTTACAAAACTAGAAGCAGAAGAAGCTAAATCCTATGCTAGTGGAAGGACCCTGGCAAACTGAGAGTCTTATTGTGAGAAGTCTCCCACTAATGTCGCTGAGAGGAACAGCTCTCAAGATGAAACATCAGAACATGAAACACTTGATGCATTAAGATGCAACAATCTGCTCAACAGGAAGAGACATACTCCAGAGAGCAAACTTCACATCCACATGCAAAGTCTATTTTTCTGACCGAGCAATTCATGATACAGTTAGACAAAGAGTTAATGCTTTTCTAAAATTTATGCATCTATTTAAAGGCATTGAAGACTCGCCCCAAACAGCGTGCCGCCATCTTTAAAAAGTTAACTTACCGTTGCTTGCAAGTGAAGTTTTTCTCTTGTCGCTAAAAAAATGCAGACAGTAATGAAACCTGATACCTTGTTGTCTTTAGCTAGACCTGAGATATCCATCGCTATATCGTTTGTACACTGTGCTGTGGGTATTGACCGCAGCTGTATGTACTGACTGTACACTAGTGTCTAATTACCAACGGTAGCAAGCTGTGTGTGTATTTTCTGGGATCGATGGTGGTGTCTAACACTTCTGTTAAACCTCATTCGAAACTAGGTCAGATTACCGGCATTAGACGTTTCTTTTTGCGCGAGTCTTCACTCCCTTTAAGTGAGAATTACGGTTTTGAAGAGTATCTGCAATGCCTGACATCATAGACCACCCACTGTGGTCCACTGGAGAATAAAGGAATGCCCGAATGCAAGTCGAAATAGGTTTCCTTCACTTCAACCCATCTCTTGGAAAAAGCGACAAGGGTATTTTCAGGAGTTGCAATTTTAACATTGTTTGCCACAGTTGGATTTATACCCATTAAAGACTCTTCAGAGTCTGAAAATAGAGTCACAACCTCGAAGATGGTGCTTTCAAGAAACTTATAGCTGTGGTGGTATGCTAAAATTGGGGCCAGTACTGATAACCTTTAAGCTCAAAAATGCGATGTGTGATATTCTCTACTTGGGTTCATATTATCAAAGTTACATTTTGCTCATAACAAATTGTAATCAAGAAAAATGTACAAGAATTTCATCGTGTGTGCGTAGGAGCTCATTGTTCTTGACAGTTAAATTGTGGTTATGTCACAGGGTCATACCTCCAACTTTAATAAGTCTTTATCATTAGTAACAGACTCTTAACTGCCCATCCTGCCATGCATGAAGTATGTTAATAACCAACGTTACCGACGGACCATAATGCATATTTTGGAAAACGGGTCTTTTCAGCAATCTATTGTAGTTGTATCACATGACCATGATATCTCATCACTTTGCAGGATGAGAAGACTTTAAAAAACAATAACCTTAAACTAGCAATATGATTTGGTTATAGTCTTGGCCAAGGTGGAAGTATGTAGGAGAGAAGAAACGAGCTCCATGTTATTCCCTTTGTCGATTTCACTGCTGTACTGAAGACCTCATAGCTTTCATGCTGTATTGGAAAATGACTGAATTCTGATTTACATTAAAAAGAATTTAAAAAAAATTGTTTTCTTCTTTTCTCATTTGTTGCCCATCTCATTTGAAGTTTGATGTAGAATGACATTGAAAGCAACTTATTTTTATATAACACTTTAACAACATATATGTTTGTGCTATTTCTCGTGCACAAGTTGGGCAGGGTGTTCCACGCCATATGAGTCTTCACAGAAACAATTAAACAAATAAATTAATTTACCAGGCCCCCTTTTTTGACAGTCTTCATTTGTCTTTAAGTATATTACCAAAACTATGATATGTTTTTCCTTATCTCATATTTTCAGTTGACCCAGGGGGCGGTTAACCCCTCTGATATTTCCTACCCGCCTCCCTTCTTGTCACAGTCAATCAGCAGTGGAAATGAACATCTAAATTTATAATCTGGTTTATAGATGAGGATAAGTGACCCCCTCCCTGCCTCTTTTGAGAAAAAAAAACCCAGTTACGAGGTTATTACTTCACCCATGAAATAAGTCACCCAGCAGTAGAACAGTCTAGATGATCGTCGATCAGCTGGTAGAGTCTGGGAATCGAAAGCAGATATGAGGGGAACATGACAAATGCCACCAAAGGAAATTGCCCCAATATGGGTCAGGGGAACTCTTGGAACTTATACAATTCTGCAATTGCTGAAATACAAATATGAATCCCCAAATTGAAAAGGCAGGAAAGGTCCCAGAAATAATGGAAAATGCACTGTCGCCGCTTACATTTCAACACAGATTTCCTAACTAGCTAATTGAACCTTTTTTTGGCGTATGGTCTCTATCATGAGCATGTGCTAATAGTAACGTCGATGTGTTATTACGCAACAACCCTGGAAAACTAAAACGTTTTTGATTGGTCAATTTGTGACACACCTCTTCAGAATTTCTGGGGTTTTCCCTGTAACTTTGTTAGTGTCTGAAGAAAAACCAACTTGTTCCACGTAAGTCTTCTACCTAATGCACAGAGTGAAACATTAAAACTTATCACAGGAATGAAGAAAGGCACATCGAAACGTGCTATAAGAGATATGTACGTTGGATTTGGTCGCCCATAGTATCTCCACCGAATTGCTAATACTGCAGCCTAACGTTAGGCTTTAACGTTTAGGCTTATATTAACAACGTCTTTTGTACGGCCTAATGTTATCAATTTTCCAGCATTGGCATACTATAGAGTTAGTGAATGTTTTAACGACCATATTTGAAGCTTGGTTACATTGTGTATGTACAGTATGTCAAATCATTGACATCAACACAAAAGCATCACGTCCACAGTCATTAAAAAACCAGTAGCTAGGCTGACATTGTGATGCAATCAGACCAGTTTGACTTGAGACAGGGATGACACTAAAACACAGACAAAGTGTGATATACAGCAAAAAAGTTAATACCAGTACAAACTTTTGTAAATTGATTTTCTTTACTGTTTTTTTTGGGGGGCACATTTGTAGAACAGTGCTTGTTTCTTTGCTTTGGAGGTCTTTCATTTGGATCTACCTAAGAGGAGAGGTGTCCAATTATCCCCCCCCCCCCCCCCCACAGGCACTCGTAAAGTTATCTACAGGTAGGTGTATAGTATATACTCCCTGTTTATATATACACCTAGATAACGTTACAAGTGCCTGTCCCCCCCCCCCAAACAAAAGCACCACAAAATTAAAGCAGCTACTGTAGTACTGTCATTCTGCTCTAGATGATTTTGTTTTAATCTCACCGATGGATGTTGCTGAGTAAGTAAATTTTCCTTTTATACCACATAGATAAAGTATTATCAATAACACACGTTCAGTATGAAGTTTCTGAGAAGTAACATACGTGGCCAAAGCCTTCTGTCGTGGTCCCGCATCAGGTCAGTGACTGCATCAAGAAGCAGAGGGAACCGACTGATTCTCGGCATTGAAACCAGCTGCGATGAGACGGGAGCAGCAGTTGTAGATGAGAATGACCGACTGCTCGGAGAAAGTTTGAACTCTCAAAAGAGGATTCATGTGAGGTGAGCTAAATTCTGAACTGCACCCAGTAGGTTTGCTTCCCCAATACCCCCCTACCCCACCCTCTGTTTTCAACAAAAATTAAAGATAGTTATGAGCAAAACCTCGCATATATAGACCAAATTTTTTGCATAGTATACCTCAGAATGCAAAATTTCGCCTCTATTGGAATTTGTTTCTGTGCAAGGGCTAGCTTGCACACCCAT
>KN883735.1:60270-70779 GCA_000934455.1 Apostichopus parvimensis
GAGAGATACATAGGGCTGTGGGAAAACAAATCAATTTTGTCTAAAAGAATAGACTGATGAGATCTTCCAGAGCAAAGTAAGTTCAATCATGCAGTTTGAGAAAGCAAAACCCGTTCTGTATGTGTTAGTGATGTTTTATAACATTCGTACTTGTTTACGACTATTTTTTACTCACATGATCACCTATAAGAGTCGTAGAACCCCCATTGTCATCTTGAACTACCCTCACAGCACTTTCGCCTCTGATGTGAATATAACCAGTGTTACCCGAGATATCGTAGGTGAAATCTGTAGTCAGGTTGCTTGGGTAGTCGATAACATTCACTCTCCCGTCTCGCAAGTCCGTAATAATCGACTCGGCGTAAATTTCGCCATTGGGATCCAAGACTTTCACACTATCTAAAATACCATATGCATTGTAAGAATAAGCTGCCTTTACACCATTTGCGTCGGTAAATGATGAAACAGCGCCGTCACTTTCGTAGGTATACGATACTGTGTCGCCATTGACGCTAGCCGATAGTAGGAAGGATTCGGTAAGGTCGTAGGTATAGCTGTGTTAGAAGCATGGTACGATTATCATTACGTGAAGAAGCAAGTTTTTATTGCTAGATAAGAACTGTTCTACTAGATATACGGAGTATTGTGATCAACCTATGACTGTAATTAATCGAAATTATGGTTTCCGTTCTTTCAGTTTCAGACCGGGTCTTTAATCACTATTGATCGCACGGAAGCCCAAGATTACATTCATTCAATTATATATTAAGAAATTTTATTTAACTAAAGATTGCAATATTAAATACAACCAATCAATTTACTGTAACATGTTCTATAACTTAAGTGGAAAATACATCTAGAAATCACACTTTCTGTCGCCTAGTTAACGCCTGTTGCATTTGCAGAACCTGCAAGTGTCACTGCATTTAAATGGATTCTATGTGTTCTATTCACAGAATTTGGAAATCTGAAATTATTTGGACATGTTGTTATTTTGAACTACTAACCTAGCCGAACTGTACATATTACCACGACGGTCCCAAGCCTCTACTAGTTGTACGAAACCAGACGCAGTGTAGGATACGGTTAATGAAGAGCCAAAAGATGAAATCACTTCGACCGGTCTGTTGTCTCCATTGCACTCAAAGGTTAATCGGGTATCGTCCTCGAAGGAGGCAATGTACTTCAAGGCCAGAGTTGTGGAATCGAATGCGTACAAATACCCACCTAATGCAATGGCATCAATGTAAAGGAAGTCTGAAAGGGAGTCGTGAAAGATGGAGAAAATATTAATCAAAACTTTGGGAGAAAAGGCTGTTACAGTCGTTACGGTAAACCTGGAGGTTATATATACGCATTTCTATTACATTGAACACAAAAAATGTTTGGAAGTCCTTTAAGGAAAAGTATAAAGTAACATAATATAATTTTCCTTTAAAATAAGGGATAATAACATTGTTCAGATAAGTTTCTCAACACATTCTTTCAGCGGTTCAACCACCCATCTGTAAAGTGAAGCGGGCATACTCCATTAGTTAAGTAGTTATGCATATTCACCACAACCATACTTGGTTTTTGAATGAGAACGTCCGAGTTTCGTGGTCCAGGATTTAAAGCTTGGGCATATGGCATTACTAACAGTACCTTTCATAGGGATCAAGTATACACTCAATATAAAAATAATAAAAAAAATAGGTAAGAATAGAAAGAGGCTGTAGGTGTGGATTAATTATTCCTAACGCCGTAGACTTCGTCTCAGCTAGCAGCGTACCGTTCAATTCTGCGAGCAAACATCCGAAAACTATAACACAACATTTCAGAAGTACAGTCCCCTTCCCCTTTTTCTCAGAAACACAGTTTATTTGTACCTGTTCCGTTAAGAATAATGGAGCCTCTGCTGCTGGTATATGGTCCATCGTTATTCTCTCTCACGAACTCAAAAAAATTATTTTCCTGCTCCAAGATCAAAGATTTTTCTTCCACGGATACTATCTTTAAATTCCTAAGATAAAAAGATAACAGTTGACATGGGCTCAACACATTTTAAACTTCGCGTGCAATTATAAACAAGTACGTAAAGTTCCGCGCTTACAGACTTTACAACTACTTCCAATGGATTATATGTCTATGAACTTTGGGACAATATAAAGTGCAAATGCAATAGACAGTGAGAACGAACATCTAACTGTATAATTATATTTTACAATCAATGACACAAACAGGTTTTCATGGCTTTGTGTGGCCTAAAAGCATGCCAAACGCAGTTGAAATTCATCTGACCAATATCACTTAATCATGTTTGTCATTTCAAAAAGGTAGCTGATTCCAAGTTGTCTAACTACAGCTATAATTAAATAAGCTAAACTGATAGGATTCAGAGTTACTTCTGACAGTCACTTGGAAGGCATTTCAATGAAAATCCATAGTAGATTATCATAGCACAAGCGTTTTTTTTAAAGAAAGGTCTACATGATCTCAATGAATGTTACTAATCTATATGGCCAAAAATGTTCAAAAAAGGTAGAAATCTAATTACCACCACAATGACTTCCAGCCTCTTCCAAATGCTCCAACAACTGCTCGACTTGACAAACGCGAGTCAAAATTTCTGGTATACTCTAACGTCAATAGCCCCTTTTCATTTCGAAGTTCCTGTATATCTACTATGTCAACATCAACAGCACTAAGATCCCCAAAACCGTCGATTAAGTCAAGTTGATATGTCATAGCCTGCTCCAACAAAGGAGCTCTGCTTCCGATCACGGAAAGTTGGTTAAGCACATTAGACATTTGCCGCATAAAACTTGCTTGAGATGGGCCTGTGGCTTCAAGAAATATATCCCACACCCTGTTCCAGCGTTCATCACTGTACATTAATGGACGATAAAAATCTTTGTCGTCGGCGTACAAATTTGGTATCGATTCGTCATCAGAAGATATTGATGAAATTTTAACATTCACCGTTCCCATAACATCCAACAACCGCACCTGAAAGGTGTACCTTGCAAAAGATCCAGGAATTAAGACACCAGCAGGGCCTTTGCTAGGAGAGCCAAAGAAAACGTGAGAGGGTGACCAGTCGGCAGTTGGTCCTCCATTTATTAAAAGCACTTCTCCGGGGGTTGTAACACTTAGAGTTAAGAGGGGGGAAAGAACATCTGTATTGCCGGTATTTGAAATAACAACATCAACAATGCCAATTTCAAAGGGCCTTAAATTAGTCGGATTGTTTACAGAAAATGTTGTTGTGCCCTGTGTTCCATTGATCATTTCTAATGCTTCGGGAAATTCGGCCACGTTGTTCAGAATTAGATCAAAAGATGACCCGACGTCTGTACTTGACAAGTCAAATGTTGCAAACAGTTCCTGAGAAGAAAACCGGAAGACTTGAACTGCGTCTAATTCAAATCCGGATTCCCTATTTCTAATTTTAGCATAAATATCTTCTGGGAATACAGTCCCTTCCACCGAAATGGTCACCATACCGAGAGGGGCGACTTGCCTTGGCTTAATGTCCATAATTTCAAACGCTGCAATTTTTGCAGAAAGCGTTATGGTAGAGGGGTTGTTAGATTCTCTGTTATCTAATACACCGTTATTCTGCACTAAAAGGTAATACTCTCCTTGCCTAGTCGGAGTGATAATGACTGTTTGGTTGGCAGAGAGTTGCCCTTGGCTTGCAGAATCAAAAAGATGCGGAGAAGCTACATCATTGAATCGAAGAAACAAAGAGTTTACGCCAAAATTAGATGTGCTTTCTAAACTGACTATCAGGGATTCATCAGACGGTACTGATGGAATGCGGAACGCTAAGCGCTGCATGAATTCAAGTTGGGCAGAGAGGGGTACGTCAAGTTCCAAGAGCGGTAGAGACACAATCACTACGTTGTCGTCAATTCCGATGTTGTTCTCTAAACGGAAGTCCCTTACATTGCTACGTGTTCTAACAATTGTGTATAATTCCCCGGAAGGGACGAGTGGTACTTGGGCTTCGAGTGAGAAGATATCTGTGTTCAAGGGAACACTTGACAATCCATCAAGTGAAAATGAGTTACAAATACGCCCGACTTCATAATCCATGATGCTCCATTCTTCATTATCAGACAAGTAAACCGTGTCACATTTGTAGCCCCGCACCATTTGAAGACCAAGATTTTCCACAACCCAGTCAATGGCAATCGATGCCCCAAACGAAGCTGTCACTGGAGCATTTACTGAGGTAACTGCAAGGTCAGACGAAAATCCGCCGCGTATATCAAACGTCATTTGGTCTATGTTGTTATTCTCATTCTCTTCAAATACTTCACCTCTGCTATCTATATCAACAATAAGATAGTACGTCGCTGCAGGAAGGTCGAATGGAAGGAACACTTCTACGTTTTTCTGGAATGTGTCTCCAGACGCCAACGTTGCACTAGTGGGTGATGATGAAAGTCTAGTGTCGAATGGATCAACACTTGAATCTTGGCTGAGATAAATGGCATCAACCCATGCGTTCTCAATAGTAGCAGGTCCAACGTTTGTCACATTGTACCGAAAAGTGAAAGGTTCACCAGAACCTAAATCCAAAGCGCTAGAAGATATGGCAGCTACAAGATCACCCCTTGGTCCTTCGTAGAGGTTAAACTGGCTGCTACGTTTAACATTGTTTTCACGATTTGACTCTCGTTCTTGCAATGTCACGTCAGTGGCAACCTGAATTTGTGCCAAACCGTTCAAAGCAAAGGGGATTCTTAACCCGACAGTGGTAATATATTTGTCATTGGTGTCTAAGACACCAATTCGTGTGAACTTCACAACTAGTTCTTCAAAGAACGGTTGAACCAGGTATATACAATCAGTCCAAGATGACGATGTCGTTGAAGCACCCATGTTTTTAACCTCGTAACGAATTGTGATAAAAGACCCAAATGAAACATTCAAAGGAAATCCAGTTATATTAGTTACTGCAAGGTCAGGTACACCAGGTTCTGGAAGCGTCAAAAGCACTCTACTTTGGGCCACAGCTGTGCCTAGTGGAAACGGCTCTCCAGGGACTAATTCGTATGTATTTTTGACAGCAACGGATACAGTACCAGCACAATTTTGAGGAACTAGAAGTGTCTTGGAAGTGCTGTAAGACTGTCCAGTTTCCATCTGTCCAATAGTAGGAAAAACGCCAAGGCTGAAGAAATTGTCTGTACCCAAACCAATGTCGGAAACTAGAGTAACTTCGTCATACCATTCGGATTCAGCAATCATTGTATTTCCTACATTTGTCACCCGCCAACTGACAAAGATGGCCGTTCCAGACTGTAAAATTTCCCAGCCGACGTCGGAAACCTCTAAGCTAGGCGTTGGCGGCGGATTAATGGAATATGGACCAAAGTATACTGGCGAAACAGAGACACAAACAGACTCATCCTGTTCATAAGATACAGTAAATGAGACAATACCATTCACAGTCAGTGGAAGACGAACCGTTATGTTAACTTGCAAAGAGTCACTGGGAACAAGAGAAGATGTCAATAGCACATTACGAAGAGGATAGCGTTTTTGAGATATTAACGACACAATCGCAGTTACACTGTTGGTTAACGCTGTGAGGTTACCAACATTAACAGTAAACCATGTTAGTTTAATCTCTTCTCCTGCCGTGAAAGAGTCTAACTCATCAAATGCGTTAGAAATTGTCAAGTTACGTGTTTCCAACAGAGGTGACAAACATGGTATGGTGAGGAAAATATCGATCACGTTACTACCAGTCCCGCTTTCCAAACCATTAAACAATGTGGTTACTTCAATCCTAATGTTTCCACTAATTTCATTCGGGATACGAAATTCTCTATTTGCTACGTTGTAATTGGATTCTGGAAGAAGATTCGTCATAGTAAAAACGCTTCCAAGAGTTCTTCGTACGCACCTGCCATTGCATTGTATCACTACCACTGTATCTATGATGCGATCGCCGCCAGTCGCCCCTGGCCCAGCATTTGTTACAGTCCAGTTCAGTACGAGGACAGATTCCCCACTGATAAGGTTCAGGCTAACTGTACCATTTGCATCCGAAATTACTAAATCCGCCAAGCTTTGGACAATTTGCATATTCTGGGAGGCCTCGTTGTTATTCTCATATTCAAATTCAAAGACTCTATTAGTTACATCTGTCGCCACTTCAATTTGATACATTCCAGTTGTCCAAATGTCACGTACGAAGAATGTTGTCGATCTTTCATAAGACGAAGAAGGAGATAAGTCTTCTGATATAAACCGATAACCAACTGTCTGCAATACTCGACCATCTGCTTGTTTTATCACCTGCAGATGAAAATGAAATGAGATTTGATTCTAATGATAATCACGGTCCATGAGTGTTGCAATTACTTGTTGAGGCACCTAGACGTTAATTACTACACAATGAATATGGAATACATCGGTGTAAGAAGAAAGTGAAAGTAGAGAACAAGTCGACACTACAAACAAACAATACAGCTTTACTAGGAGAAATACAAGAACAAGTGTCACCTACCACTGAATCGTACCAAAAGCTAGAATCGGGAAGTCCATTTCCAGCATTTCGCACTTCCCAGCTTACGTTTACAGCTTCTCCCGATTGTGCTCTTTTGGGCTGAACAGTTACGTTGGTGACAGTGAAATCAGCAGGGGGGCTCAGAATGACAGATATATTCTAAGGGAGTGGAAAAAATAAAGAAATACCATTGTGAAAATAATTCAATAATCATTCTGATGACATTATTTCTCATATGAAAATGTGTAAACCATATAGTCAGTGGTTTGGTGCTTACTGCAGGTTTTTCATAGTCTAAATGTGACGCTGTTGAGGCTGACACCAAGAAAAGTACATCTCCATGGTAACAGTCGTACAGTGTAGTTACTTAGTAACTACTCAGAGTGGATTCATTTATCTGTTGTTGTTGTTACTATTAGTTGTTAAACTATCTTTCATTTCAACTGTTCTCTTTGACCTTAGAAAAGTTTGACTGTCTGAACTTCACACCCATCCGACTCCCCCCCCCCCAACCTTCACCTTGTTGTGTTAGCAAGGATAACAACATGGATTGAGGGATATCAAACATTTCCTGTACAAGTAACGGATGATTGGCAGGGATGATGACAAGACGTCGTTTTTGCCAGTAAAAACCGTAATAGCAAATGACAGAAGGATATTAAATTTGTGGAATATTGTTTCTTTTTTTCACGGTCTTCTTTGTGTTGCACGTATCGTGATGGAAAATTGTGTAATTTTGTTGAAAGACGAATTTCACTTGACAGGAATGGAGCCGTCTTTGCCTATACATGGTAGAAAGAACAAAATAGATTACCATGGAGTTCAGTTCATTGTTGTTTTCAAATACGTGCTCGTAAATAGAACTGAATACGTCAGTTTCTACGATGACTTGAAAGGTTCCAAACACACGTGCTGGGATCGTCACTGTAGCAATACCGCTGTAGCCGCTTCCAACAGTGAGGATACCGTCGTGTCTGACCGTCGCAAGTCGATGGTCTTGTCTGTCCAGAACCCCATCGGAGGAAAGGGAAATTTGATCAAACCATACGGCGCCTCTAGTGACACCAAAGCCAACATTATCCACAGACCATCTAACTTCGATTTCCAGTCCTGATGAAAAACAATATGTGACAAAACCATTTTTGACGAAACCGATCCGTAGTTACTCAATTTTTTTCAGAATTGGTCAAGAAAATTGAGCTTTCTTGTTGTTATTCATTACAGTTCCAAAACTTCAGTTTCAGGAAAACACAATTGTAACACTATTAGAGTGACTATTGGCGGTAATCAATACAATATTATTATCATTATGCCGACATGATCCCATGTTATATATTCCTACCTCTATACGTTTTACGTTTTGGTAGTGTTGACTGGAAGCTGTTTAAGGCAATGAGTGTTTTTAAAATTGTTGCGAAAAGATTCAATTCAATTTATTTCTCATATGTACATAGGTCACTGACAAAAGTAGTTGTAACAAAGAAGACAAACAAATTACTGTTTAGATCTAGAAATATGAAGAAACTTACCAGAAAATGAAGAAGATGGTACAATTACGTCGGATACCTGTAGGTCTGGGGGAGGCGTTAAGCGTATCTCAACCGTACCGTCTAAGCGTACTAAGTTATTTGACCTATCGATGTCTTCCACTGCTCTCCTTACATCAGTTTCAACAAACACAAAGTAGGTGCCAACCAAGTCTTCTGGAAGTATCCATGTAGAGGTCACAATATGTCCATCACCCGGATCAACAAATCTTTCCACATATTCAAAATTCGAAAATTCTAAATCAGTGGGATCTGGTAATAACGAAAAATAGACGTAGTCTAATCGGCCAGTTCCAGGTACTCCCATTTGCCCAACATTGCTCACCTCCCATGAGATCGCGATCGCTTGGCCTGAAAACGCAAAATCTGGTATGACGATCTCACCGACAGTTAAGTCAGGAAAGCTTCGAGTGATAAATCCCCAGATAGGACTTGGTACAATCGTGACCTCACCTGCGATAACGTATTCCACTTGCCATAGCAACCGTGCGCCATGCGGATAGGGAGAGGAGGAGGAGGGTCGATAAATCAGTTCAGTTGTTTCTTCTGCGGGTTCCATTGGACGTTCTTCTTCATAACGCCAAATGTAAACTCGATGGCTTATTGCACCTGGATAACTAGGCCAACTTAAAGAAGCTGTCAGAGCCACATTAGCTTCCCCATTAGCTGGTGATTCTGGCAACACCAGTTCAAGTATTTGGATGCGTTGTTGTGCTCCAACTACATTACCACAGTCATCCATAACCGTCCAAAATCGTGTGAATTCAGATCCACACTGCTTCACGGCAACATCATCAGAGAAGGTAACTCGAAGAGGATGACCACAAGGGTGAAAGACCGGTGTTCCGACCTGCTGTGAGTTCAAAATATCTAACTCAGATTCCAGATTATCGTCACACGCCAGTAATCTAAAGGCTGGAATATTGATCTGCGGTGGTAAAATGACATCGATGACAAGGCTTTGACGAGAAGTGGCTGAGTTGCCTGCCGCATCGGTTGCTCTCCAAACGCGACTGATGGAACAGCCAGGTGTGAAATCGTCGACGAACATTAGTAACGGAGCAAAGTCTTGGTTATCGGTGACGATCGGAACACCGGTGATATTTGGATGAGTAGGTGCTCCACATGATACAAAGGCGGTAGAAAGATTTGAAACAACTGGTGCTTCGTTATCTAAAAGAAAAAGTCAGGCGTATTATATTCCAAACCATCAAGATAGCGTTCATGTCATGCAGGAACAAAATTCATGGTGGCAAGATTATGCCTCTAGCAATTATAAAGGTCACGACGTCACACGTCAGTCTTTAAGATAGGATACGCCAAAGAACTTTACCTGTTGTCATTAATCTTCTCGCAAATAAATTGTTTACAAAGCACATCAAAAAAGGATTGGTCATAAAAACATGAAAATTAGACGTCGTTGCAGTCTTTAAAGGAAATCGATTAAGATAGTTATGAATCTTTTGCATATTGCTGTATAAGTCACTATAACGATCATATTCTTAATGCTGGGAATAAAACGCTCACAAAGAAAGCACATAATCGCAACAACAAAAAAACAAAGTTTTATTACTGATCGGTGAAATCAAATGTGCGACACATTGTTATACTTTTAATGTTTGTCCCTTCATCTTATATACATACCGTATACACTTCCCTAAAAGACGACGATATTTGTCAAGTGAAATTCAATTCCTAGCTCAGTGAAACTTATGAACTCACCCACAATCCAGGTGATGGTGAATTCTTCACCAGTATTACCAACATCATCGGTAGCGATCAGTGAAAATTGATACTGAATGTTATTGATCAATCCAAATATCATGTACGGACTTGTACAAGGATGATAGGTAGGCTCGAAATTGGAACTGTTATAACCACATACGAACTGGCAAGTGTCCCGGAAAGAAGCGCAACGGAAAGAGAGTAGTTCGTTGGTATTGTTGGAAAAATCCGTAGGCCTCATGAGTATTTCAACCTCTGGTGCAGTTGTATCTACAAGACAGATTAGATAAAACAGTTATACTATCATAAATTCTGTCTAGGATGTAACGCTGTCATCGTTATTACGAATGTTACCATTGCCGTTATCATTTCTCCCTGCACCTTTCCAAACGATTGTTTCAAATTCCAAACATTTATTGATTCATTTCTTCTTGATTTCTTTTGACAGATTACTGACACTGATACAAACAAGTATCTGAAGGGGGAGGGGGGGGGGGCGAACTGTTTCGAATCAAATGAAATACATTATTTACTTTAGCTGAGTGGAGGAAGCAATACTTAGAGTACATTTGGCAATGATGTTGGTCAGGGGTGCAAAGCTGCATCGTAAAGTTATTTGGCAGAATCCACTGTGTCGTTTCTCCTCTGTCCCCAGCTGTAACACTAAGTAATCCTGTGTAATACATACCAACGAACCAAGTGATCTGCCTAGTCGTGCCGATATTTCCA
>KN883735.1:72179-91505 GCA_000934455.1 Apostichopus parvimensis
CGACTGTGATATCAAAACAACTTACTCCCAGTGACCAAGGTGATACAAGATTGTATTCCCACGGATCTGAAATGACAAAGATATTGAAGATGTAAAAGGCATGCATTATCAAACGTTGTCTGAACATTTTAGGGTACCTCGTCGTCTTCTGTTTGTAAAGAGAAATATTATGCTATACCGCAGTACATACTAACATGAGTAAAACAAATCAAAGAAAAATCAAACCCAACTGGCAGATGCAACAGCTGAGCCTAACGAAATCACACGAAGTAGAAGTATTTTTCTTTCTATTTGAGTTCGCTGGGGGGGGGGGGGGCTTAGCAGGGGTCTATATCTGTTAGTTTTATAGTTATAATTGCCTCAATCATCACCTGATTCACAAGCGTGTATATATCACAGTATTCCATAATATGATAACGTAAACAATAGTAATGAGAAACAACATAACACATCCGTACAATGAAATAACTTATTAACCGATGTAATTGACGCTGTTAAATGGACAACAACAGACACATTTTAACACATATCAAGTATATACTACATAGGCTACTTATAGACAATCATTTAACCATTTTATAATCACTAACCAGAAAGTCACGTGACTTAGTGATTTCTTGCCAATATGAGAAGAAACTTTAGATACAAGATTTTCTAACGAGCTGAATTGCTGAGCATAAATGGCAAGTCTTGCAGAATTGAGTAATGCATACCTATGCAAAGAGGGTCGAAGGTCAAACAAACTTCACTTCTGCATAATAAGACTTATTATGACTGTAACCAACATTGACATTCAACGACCTTTGACCTCCATGGAAACACAAGAGCCCAAGGGCACTTTGGTTCCTTGCTTATAAGGACGATTGCATAAATATCACAAATCAATGATTGGTCATTTTGAGAATCTGTTGACTTTTGTTAGATTTGTTTAAACACTGTACTCAATAACTTTGGTTGCACAGTTACCCATGGACATGTTTGTTTACTCATGGACCAATAGTTTGGTTACCCATGGACAATTAAAATATGGCCACAAAATTTTAAATATTCAACATAAAAAAAACTAATACAGGTCACTGGAGGCGCTATTCCAAGGTCATGTGAGGTCAATAAAGAGGTTCACCTCTCAAAACCAAACAAAACCTTGACCTCTGATAACTTTGTGCATGAAGATCGCACAGTGGTCAACCATGGACAGTTTTGATCAGTTTTTTGGAGATTGAGTTTTTGACCCATAATTGACCTTTGTTGATCATGGATCACATAACCGTTATGTTTAGAAACAATCGCTTACCCTATTCACAACTAGTCCCAAAATGTCAATCATGTCGGACCCCATCAGTCGCAGTTTCACAAGTTACTGCCCCAAAAAAACACATTTTGAGCCATAATTGACACTTTGGTGACCTTGGATTACATAACGGTTATTTTGTAGAACGTGCACCTACTTCATTCACAAGCTATTTTTACTTCTTGAGATATCGTGTTTACATGGCTTTCAGCATTTGACCTCTGGTGACCCTAAATGACCTTTGACCTCCATGAAAACCAATATGGATCATTTGCTCTCCTAGGTCAATCCATAGTTACAGTTTAAAGTTCAAGCATTTTGTACTTCTTGAGATACCGTGTTTACAATGTTTTCCGCCTATGACCTCTGGTGATCTCTCAAATGACACTTGACCTCCATTGAAAAAAATAGAGAACATCTACTTACTAAGGGCTACCCACATACTAAGTTTGAAATTCAAAAAACTTTTACTCAGGTACTTGAGATATTGTGCTTACAAGGTTTACAGACTTTGACCTCTGTTGACCTCAAATGACCTTTGAACTCCATGAAAACAATCAGGATCATTTACTTCTTAAGGGCTACCAACACACCAAGTTTGATGTTCATTCAACTTTAACTTCTTTAGATATCGTGTTTACGAGCCAAGTGTCACATACACACACAAACACACACGCCATCACCATCGCATAGATTCCTTCGGCCTTCGGCAAGGAATCAAAAATTACTTCTACCTACGGTGTGATACTGTGTGATTATTACCCAACATATTTCCTTCCTATACCTAAGTCTACGCGAAATGGAAAATTGAGTCCGTCACATGTAGCTTGCTTTCCAGTTATTAATGATTTTCCCAGAAAAATTAACATAAAGTACCTAGTATAACAAGATATAGATTGCCTTTACTACAGGGTTTTTGTTTGAGCAACGAATGCATATATCAACCGTAATGGTGTGGAGGTCTGTTCATCTACTTGAAATGCGCGAACAGAAATTACCTTTCAGGGTATCTCACGGTCTCAAACCTATAGTATATATGCAGAGTACAACCAACAGAGATAAAATATACTTACCCAACGTTATCACGTGGAGTGAAACATAGTATTTCCTCTACACCAATGGTTTGAGGTGTCCATGTTACATTCACATGATAGTCAGTCGGTTGGCCACCAGCATAAGGCAAGACACCTGATTTTAGCACTCCTGGTGGTGATACTGTGTCAATATCTGCAATACTGTCAAAACAAGAAATATATCATACCTTTGTAAAAATGGTTTTGATACACCTCACTGCAAATGTAATTAATAAAAATATATATATTATCATTAAATTTACTCTTTTCAGCAGCAAATCAGCTTAATGTGTTTCCGATCAGTTTTGGGTGTTTGTAGACGAGAGAGTTGGTTTGGGTGGTTGTAGGCGAGAGAGTTGGTTTGGGTGTTTGTAGGCGAGAGAGTTGGTATATTTATGTGTTTGTATTGTGTTGTGCGTGTATTTTTTTCTCCCTTTTGTTCAGGGAGTGATCTACTCCTGCATGCATGTCTCCAGATGACTTCCTGTCACATGACTGCTTCATGTTCTCATACCACTTCGCTTCTGTGTGATACGATGAATTAATTGAACTGATTATACCTGACGTCTTCAGAACCAGTTCTTGCAACAATCGGCTCATGGTAAGTACTGTTTGCAGGTACGCCTACACACGATCCCGAAGTTCTTGTCGGAGGAATAACCACAGGTTGAGAGACACACGATTCATCGCTAGAAAAAAAATCAACCAGGAACTGCAAAGGTATCTCACTGAGAGCCTCTGTTGAAGATTGGGTGGCAAAATCCTTAATTTCAAGAGCAACTCCGTACAATCCAAGATAGGTGGATGCATCGACATTCCAGACGAGTTCACAAGTTGTCTGTAACATGATTGCAGAGATTGAAGGAAAACGCACGTTAGGGTATCAGTATAGGACGTTACTATCAGCGTGTGAGGACGAAATGGGGAGGGGAAGATGCCGCTATCAAAGTTATTTTGGTTTTCTGCATTGAGTGCGACATTAAAATTATTTTAGACACCGACTAATTAATGCCTATATGAAAGGGGGGGGGGGGGAACAAGGGTATGTTTATTACCTAAAACAATTCGAACCAACCTCGTTAGTTCAAACACTATTTGTTTCGTGCTTATGAGCAATTACTGTTTCAACAGTTCAGGTCAGTTTAAACTAATTCATCCATTAGTTTGGGCACAACGTTAGAGATTAGGTTCACAAAGACTCAAGCAATTAATCACCTAACAAGGTTATAAACGCATCTCTCGGCCAAAGGGAAGCCACGTCATGGTGTAATGACATTTAGAAAAGAAATTAAATAACATAGGCCTATACGGCGTTGAGAAGGTTGTCGCCGACTGTTTTGAAGATGATCATTCTGTACACACTGCAGGTGTCGAAACGCATTTCATGTTTTAAAAGGTTAGTTAAAACTGAAGTCATCGTGTGCACTGCTTATTTTATTCCAACTGTACCTTTTCCCCCCTTCTCTTTCGTTTATCTTTGCTTGTTTTTTGGGGGTTTTTTTTGTTGGTTGCTTTATTTTGTAACTGGGGAACTGCCTGTAACAATACATTTGATTCCGCGTTTCCAAGTCTCTAATCTGTGTGTTAACCAAGTTGTTATAATTACCCTTGAATAAAATGCTATTCTGAACTGAAACCATGCACTTCCTTTGCACCGTTGAAGACAATAAAAGCGTCGGTTGTCACGTTCTACAACACACTAACGAAATCAATTACGGTAACGTAAAGTAAATGACACGCTGTATAGTTGTGAAAAGGCTTCATAACTGTTAAAAAGTACTTAGTTAACCTTTACTGTCGTGGCTGACAACGATATGCAGTAATTGTTAACAACAATGATGCCTCATGCTCTCTAAAAACCTTATTGAACACGTCTGTTTGCTTAAATTGGGTTTAAAAAATTTGTTTTACCTTTCGAAACTAAAATCTCACAACAGCACAATCTTAAGCGATATTTGTTCGTCATGCCATAAAATGAAGAAAACTCCCCCCCCCCCCAAAAAAAAACAAGTGTTTCGTAATTTGTATGAGAAGTACAGTACTAGGTGAAAATTTCTCTAGGTGACGAAATGTCCTAAAATAGAATGAAATCATAAGACTTTTTCTATTCGTTTGGTGACAATATCTTGCTTGCCGTACATGGTGATCATACACTAATAGTTTCTCTACACATGTATATATATTACTGCATACATAACATTGTTGACGGCATTGACTTCAATGTGATAACTTTAACCTGAATGGTTAGCGACCATACATACATGAAGGCATTTGCGCAACGCAACTCGATATAAAGTCAGCCTATATATAAGCCTATATATAGTTTAGAGCAGGATTTGACATATACACCAAAACTTATATAACGTGTAACACGCACTCCATTATAAATGAAGACCGGAAGAGAGGAGAAGGAGGAGGAGGCCCTTTTGTATACCCATGGAGCTATAAACAACTCCATGGTATACCCAAGTACCGAAACCTCATGTTTCATTAGCCGCCGCCCATCGTGGGCTATATTGTGCGTATACAAATGGCTTCTTTGTAAACAACACGGCACACCGCTGCTCACAAGACAAAACAAATTACATACTTCATTCAAGACCGCTCCTGGTAAACGGTTGCAGATACCGCCGCATCTTCTTGTGGCCCAGAAGCACCTTACGTCATCACCATCAGGATCATTAACTGACGCAGAGAAAAGAAGAAAATTTTATTATTATTATTATTATTATTATTAAAATATATTGTGAAATATTACCCTTTATCATTCCAAATATTCTTCTCTTAAATAAAGTGACGGAGAAGCTTGTGTCTTAAAAGCTTGGAATTTCTTAGGTTGTACGATTATGCACACGGTGCAAAAAGGAAAATAGGAAGATAATAAAGCTCTTTGACACGTTTGTCGGAATTTTTTATCAGCAGAATTTGAGAAATATTGAATGAGTACGGTGCACATAAGGCGTAGAAGGGATAGCGACAGCAATATGTTGATTTTACACGGTGAGCGTAACTTAGGGGAATCAATATGCTTTCGGGAAGTCATTGTAACAAGTGTTTCCACACAACACCTCATCTCTTTTCAAAATGTGCACGAAATGATACGAATTATATGTCACAGCTACATTTGTAAAGAAAATCCCAGGTGTATAAGGTAAAAACCCAAGTTTAAGAATATATTCACAGAAATCAGTAGAGCGTTGTAACTTGTTCTTAGTATACAGAGGTTTATTGACATAGGCCTATGCAAACGTGATATAGCTCCATGGACAGTTATAACGTGGTCACCATTCGCTTTTGTGCAATTTAAACTGCTCGAAGTATCTAACCTATTTCCGTATTACAAAAGCTGGAGTAGTCCTTTTGTGAGTGAATCATAAATGGAAAGGCGGATTCTTGAGAATACCAACGTATCCTTCAAACGTTAAGGCTGGGAGTATTGTCCCCTCCCACCCCCCCCCGCCACTCTTTCTTGGGATGGAACATTCAACATACAAAAAGTTAGTCCAATTTATGGTTACTTTATGTTAAGATACATTATATGCATAATACCTAAACTTGAATATGCATTTTGAGTTGGACTATAGTCTATAGCTTGATCACATTGTCCTCCTAAATCCAATCAATGTAATAGTTATACCCTCAATCCAGCTAATTTGCTTGTCACTGGTTTGAGAATTAGTAACTGTTTCGATAAATCCCACTAATTTTTATGCATTCTTACATTTGAACAAAAAAAGTATGCCAATTTTAACATCTTTCGTGTGATTGTGGTGAAAAGATTATATCTTCAGATACATGCAGGTCTTGTCTTAGAAGTTAAATAACGTACGTGGTAACGGCAGGGTTGTAGTAAAACCAACACAAAGGGACACTATCAGTGGTTTCGCGATTTTGTTTATAAGTAACCGCAGACGGAAATGCGAACCGACTATAACTGAGCCATGTAATGAAGTCAAGTTTACGTGTCTTTACAAACATAAAAAGTTGTTAGTAGCTGGTGTTTTGGGTAATGTAAGTATTTCGAAAATAATTTGCACATAACCCAACGCATCGATTATAATATACGCATTAAACATATATACTTTATGCTGGATATTAAAAGGTCCTAGGAGGGTCATTTCTTATTTCCTAGTCGAAATGTACAAAGATTAGGCAGATTAATGGTTATCCTCAAATATCAAAAGAAATTAAAATAAAACAAAAACCATTATCCAACAGCTTATCCACTTGTGTGAGCCTGTGTACGAAAATACACCTATCTGTATTCTGTGCTTGTATTTTGTCCCTTGTAGTTTATGTTACTTGTCATTCAGCCTCTGAAGAAGATCCTGCTAGGATCGAAACATGAGGCCAACTCACTTTTACACATCTTCAAATATCATCAGTTACTGAGCAGCTGTTTGTGTTATAAGAACTTGGTAAATTTTCGATTCTTACACTGAAAATGTCATAAAAATACGGTCTATTAGGAAATATCCAATAGAAACCTTCCATATATCAATTAAAAATGGAAAATTTTACAGATTTCATAATTTTTCGATTTCAGTTTTGCATGTGTTTAACGCGTATTAACACCGTCAAGATAAAAAAGTCTGTAGACGACGACATTTTTAGGTTTTACTGATAAAGTAATGACTTTCTAGTTTTAACGTTGTTTCTTGAAAGAATCCAGTTTATGAGGCATTAATAATTTCTTTGCCGCTCTTCCAATATTAGCCTACGCATTTAAAGAAACGCTGTTTTACCTGGTATTGTGATGGTGTTATTACATTCACGTTGAAATCGCACAATAGGCATTGTGGTTGTAGTCGGTGATGAGTTGATACGTCCGGTGTCGTTCCGAATCGTTAAATCGATTATGGCACCTAGATCCCAACTTGACCCACCATTTCGTAAGGAAATCCAACAGCAGCCTGAAAACCTAATGAAATCGTTCACTTACTAGTATATTCTGTAGTCAGTAATTCTGTCAGCGGTTGGGATACGCTGTTAATGGCTGGGTGCAGGTGCCCACCAAGAGGACAAAACGCTGGTGTGTGTGTGTGTGTTTAGTAGGGGCCAACTCAACAAAGTTGAATAGCGTTTTCAGATATTCATGTTTCATGTCAGAAAACGTATGCATCACGCTGTACGATTGATGTTAACTCGCGAGCGATTTATAAACAGAACATGACACAGAAGCAAGGAAGAATAACATAAGTAGTGCAGTAACCGTATAAAGAATAGCTATATTTGAAGCAGCAAAGTCTCAAGGTCTCCTGCAAATTGTCAAAATTTCGAAGGTTTTTTATTTTTTTAGTTTACAGTGTAAGATAAGGAACCTTATAATCAAATCACAACATAATTGGTTTTGCCAATTAGTTTTCGGAAGTCACTGATTTTTTTTGTTTTGCCAACCTCGGTTAACCTTAGACAGTTAGACCTGTTAATCTTAATCTGTAAAACGTAAGTAAGATCTGTTATATTACAACCTGTAGAACTATGAAACTGATACTTTTTAAACTAAGACTATTAAAACTAGGACATGGAAAAAAAGCAAAAAGAAGAAAGGAAGAGTAACATAAATAGTGCAGTAACCATATAAAGAATAGCTATATATGAAGCAGCCTTTATACACACTATTTCATCTTTACTGTACGTTTCCATTGGAAACCACTGTTAGAAACTCGTAGCATATCACATTCTGTTTTATTAATAAATAAATCTGATGAAATAACGTAACGATGTTATGCTACTATAAAACGAAATTTGTTGGCTATATAATTATACTGTAAACTTATTTATACGCTTCACGTATTTGCATATAGTTATGTTAAATGTAATACTTACCATACTTCGAATGTTGTTGTCGAGGGCTGGTACTGAAATGAATTAATTCCAGTAGACCAGTTCTCTGTGCTACTGAAATCAGTACAGATATAAGACAAGCTCTGAGAAAGACCACTACATGTGCACGACAAGGATCCTTCCCCAGATATTAATTCAAGGTTTGCAATGCTTTCGTCAGTGCAAAAATGACCATTAGCAGTCCGTCTCCAGGCCATACGGTATGAGACTTGGATCTATCCAGACAAGAAATGTAAGCAATTGTATAAAATGTGAATACTTTTAGAAACTCAATTAACTCAGAAGTAAATAAATCTCACCCGTGTATATTCACACAAGTGCAACCCTCACTGTATATATTCTTATTATCTGCAGCATCAGAAAATGCTTGTGTCTTCTCTGAAAGAAGGGTCACATAAATTGAGGAATTCGTATATGATACTTTATAAGTGCGGAATACATATAATTTTATTTTAATTTAATTAACAATTTTCACATGTTGCATGTTCATATAGAAAAACGTCTAGAATATAAAATTTTCTGAAAATGTTGAAATTATTAAGACAAATACAATAAGTTCAACTGTTTGCACCAAAATGGTACGATATTTTCGCTTTTGTAATTAATCAATTAACGACAAAATGATAATCTCATACATTAAAGTGATGGTCTCCTGCATACTTCAATTGTCAAAATTTCGAAGTTTTTTTTTTAGTTTACAGTGTAAGATAAGGAACCTTATAATCAATCACGGAGATTGTGAATTGAAAGAAATAGGTTTTGCCAAATAGTTTTCGGAAGTCACTGTTTTGTTTTTTTGGCCGACCTCGGTAAGCCTTAGACTAGCAATGTCGCATGTGAAATATTAAAATTTAAAATGAGGAAAAAACGCTTATAATATTAACCATGTGAAAGAACACAATCCTCTTACCCCAAATCCAACGTTTTGATTAAAAATACACTACCGTTATGATTTTATGACGATTTTTGTGACTCGAAATCCCCTGGGAATTTGCAAATCCCCCGTACGGTTCACTGCGCATTGACATAATGAAATATGACACGTTGACAGTTATTTGTAAACACATCAATCACGGACACGCGAGCAGCATTATGAATATTCATATTTACCGCGTGTTTTGCGGTTGCGTGCACTTGCGCATTGGCTGTTTAAATGAATGAAGATAGCTCAAACACATATTTCGGAAATGGCCATCTACAGTAGATGAATAAAATCTGTTGCCGAAAAGTTTGAACATGCGCAGTTTGAACATAATATTGTACACAACGTTCATGGGGAAAATATATCCGTCAAAAAACAAGCGGTTTAACTTAACTACCACAAAATAATTTCACATTTTGGCAAAGCTCCCAATAAAAATAATTACGTCGTACAATGCAATCTTGTCCTTATGGAAGCGCTGTTTGACTATTGTCGTCTCAAACTTGCCTAGTTGTATTGAAATGATATGCAATTTGCCTTCACACACAAAGTCTATGGAATTTTTTTCCACATGCTAAAGGCTTTGAGAAAGTAAAGTATTTCAATTGAGCTGGATTCCTATATTGGTATTTTGGAACGTAAGGCAGTACTGTTAAGCCGTGCCGCGGTAGTGCATGTATTGGGTTCACAGCTTGTTTTTCTCTCTGTAGCTCTTGTTGACACAATGGTCTTTTACGATCGTATTTAAGTATAAACATTACTTCGAAATGTTTTTTTTTTATTCTTCAAATTATTTGGGGAACGTTTTGAGTGGGGGGGGGGGGGGGTGGTGTTGATGGACAGTTACTAGAAATTAAGTTCTCTACAATAGCTTTTTCTTCACAACAGTGTGGATGACCTTTTATTTTCACAGGATTTTGAAGGGTTCAGAGTGGATGGGGTTGGGTGGCAGGTGTGGGGCAGGTAGTCACAGTGGGGAATGAAGATGGATGGTCATGTGTTCTTTTCCATGCTTGTCATATATGACATCACACACATGCTCTTGTAAAGGTAATCTGCATTCCTCAGAATATAGTATCAGACTAGGGTGGTCAGCAGAAATGATTTTTAATCCTTAAATACAATGGGTATTGATATTTCATAGTCATTCAAACAAAAGAACTCATTTTACTATGGTAAGGCAAGTAATGTTTTGTTGCATGCTGGTTACCTTTTCAAAGACATGTGTCTAGGAAAATATGTGCAACAATAAAAACTGTATGACAACTTCATTAGAATTTCCAATTTATAATAAACATCACTTCTTACATTTTACAACTTAATTCTCGCTACAAATATAACACATGATTTCCAAAATAGTCCTGTGAGCATGATTCTTCATTTACTCTGTAATTTCTTTGTGGATGGAGTGATTTAAATGGCAATTCTTTCTCATTTAAACTAGGTATCCCAGGACGACTGGATACATTCCAGTCGATAAGGACAGCACTATCTATGATGCACAATAGCCTAGATGTACTCACAACTCTTCATAAAGCTTGTGACTGTGACATTGCTGTAGAATTAATTGCCCAACTGACTATGAGCTATGTTAACAAACTAACGTTACACATTGCTCTAATAATAAATCTGCCTTAATTCACTGTTTTGACAATGGAGTAAGCAATAAACTACAACTATCGATAAAAACTTCCTCTTGAAATTGTTGTGACTACCATCAAAACTGTGTCCGCTTCCAAGTATCAAAACAACCCACGTTTCTCCATCTCAATTTTTCTGACATGAAGATTTCATGGATTTATGACTTGGAAAAAATAATGTACAAGAAGATTACAAGTTTTTAATTGAAAGTGATGGGTGGCCTCCTCCTCCCCTAATAGCCACCCCAGTTCCTCTCCATTTTAGTATTTTCTTTTAATTCTTTGTATATTTGATGTCAAACATCACAGGTTCAAAAGAAAGCTAAACATACTTCTTATAACCTTAAACATCTTATATCCTTATAAATAAAACATAACCTTATACAATTTTTATAGTGTAAAAGTAAGTTGGCCTGACGTTTCGATCCTAGCAGGATCTTCTTCAAAGGCTAAATGACAAGTAGCAGTAACAGAAGGGACAAAAACACGTACAAAATACAGACAGGCCTGTAAAAGTCAGATCCGTTATAATATGACCTATACTAAGACCTGTTAAGCTAGGAACTTCAAAAAATTGTGAAACCATGGCTTATAAAACTAATACTTGTGAAGCTCAGACCTGTAAAACTCATGCTTTCAAAACTAGGACCTGTAAAGCTAGGAACTTTAAAACATGAGAAACCATGGCTTATAAAACAAATATACTTGTTAAGCTAAGACACGTAAAACTCAGACTTTTCAAACTAGGACCTGTTAAGCTATAGGAAATTTAAAACCTGTGAAACCATGGCTTATAAAACAAATAGCCTACTTGTTAAGTTAAGACCCGTAAAACTCAGACATTTAAAACTAGGACATTTTAAGCTAGGCACTTTAAAACCTGTGAAACCGTGGCTTATAAAACAAATATACTTGTTAAGCTAAGACCCGTAAACCTATGACCTGCTTAGCTAGGAAATTTAAAGACAAATATCTTAAATTCGTTCAAATAAATGTACAATCTTTAATCTGTAGAGGGTGAATGCAAGTATGATTGAGATTTGAGATACGCTTTCTATTTTCCCGCCATTCAACATGATGGACCCTCTGTGACTTAAATATGGCCTAATTTTTTAAGAATATAGGAGAAACAGTCACGATTCACTCACCAGTGGTAGAACATTGGTCTGATTTTTGTCTGGTTGTGTCAATGGCCGCCATGATATAATTCCACCTCTGAAATGAGAAGCTCCTGCCTCATTCGTGAAAAGAGATATCCACAAAACGAAGACACATGTAACCCCACTGGACACCATTTTGTCTGACGTGTGTACGTATGTTGAAGATATGGATATATATATATATATATCTTCCTGACCCAGGAGAAAGTTCCTGTTAATACCTGTTAAAATTTCAACTGGTTTTAACTGGAACCATCAGGAACTAACAGGTACCTGTTCGCGACAACTGGTTTTAACAGGTATTGCCACCAAAACCAGTTCATACCAGTTAATTACCTGTTGCAACATGTAAATTACCTGTGAGCTGTTAACAGGTACCAGTTAAACCAGTTGCATTCAACACAGGCGCGTATCCAGGGGGGGGGCGTTGGGGGCGCGCGCCCCCCGGGTAAGAAAAAGAGGAGAGAAAACAAGAGAGAAGAAAAAAAAGGGAAAAAAAGGAGGGGGGAAAAAGAGGAGGAAGGAAGGGAAAAGAAAAAGAAGAAAGAGAGAAAAAGAAGAAAAGGAGAAAATGAGAAAAGGAGGGAGCAGAAGAAAAACGCCAGGACACTGGGAAGAGAAAGAGGAACAGTGACATAATTACAGCGCTGATCCCTATTATATACACAGGGTAGTCAATGACGGATCGAGGTTTCGGAAGGGGCGTGCGCCTCAGCCTACCCCTTACACCGACAACTCCATTTTTGACGTTCCATTTTCCCTCTCTCACTAATAGTATATCATGACGCGCGTGTGTGTATGGACGCCTTAAACAATTGTACAACTGTGCTAATAAAAACCAACTTTGGCTGGTCTTGAACTCGACCAAGTCGTCGGGGAACATGGCGCATTTCGGTATTAGACCAAGATCTATATGCGAACTGCACTAGACATGTCCTTCGATGCAACACTGCCATCCAGAGATAAAATGTTATACACCCCGACTTGAATGCTAATTGTTACCCCAAACCTAGTACCGTAACTCATACAATGAATCTAAAAATTAAATTCCGAATGCGATTTGAGAATTGAGCACATTTCCTGTGAATATCATGCAGTGGATCCAAGGGCGTATCATTGCCCGGGGGGGGGGTGGGGCGGACGCACCCATCACTTCTTTAGATTGTTCCCATCTGCATGAAACGCGCCCCATAACCCTACGCCCACCCTCTAATCGTTTCCCGATGACTGAGTTACGAAACTTAATTAATGACCTTCTCCAGTACCGGCAACACACCACTTCATCAATACCAAGTGACCGGGTTGTGTTTTAGTGACGTCTAAGGTCGTGCACTGACCTACATGGAGTGTGACCACTCCCGATTTTGCAATTTCCCAAGATCAGGCCCCGAAAAATCCCAAGAAATCACAAAGACACTGTACTGTATGGATATCTAGCAATATCTAGCGATATCTAGGGATGAAAATCCCAAGATCTTCCCTAAACTGAAATGAAAAGAATGTGGGGCATTGCCAATAAACAGATGCAAGTTATTTATTTCAGTCTCATTTCAATTTTTCGAATTTGTTAAGCGAACAGCAGATATCACATCATATCAGTGAGCATGAAAATGGCGTTCCAGGATGAACAGCCTCCAAACTGTCTATGTGTGTAGTGTTCGGTTTCGGAAAAGTCTGGTATTTTTTCATTTCCTTCAACGAAATTTATAGTAGCCGTTATAAGAGGCAAGTTAATATTTGTACACCAATACATTGGCGCAGAGCCTGGCGGGGACAGCGGGACGCGTCCCCGCCAACTTTTTCAGTGGCGGGGACATGATATACCGTGTCCCCACCAATTTTTCTTGACCAAACGTTGCATTTCAAATTCCCCTGTATTGAACTTTGGCGCAGTTTGGTTCAGCATTGTGCAAATGACATGTTATAAAGGACGAGAATTATTACTATTGACACTGTTAGGGGTGACTTCTCTTCAATCATGTGAAACATAATCTATACACGAGACCCTGATTTTTTTTTTCTGCAGACGCCCATGTATTTCCCCAAACTAAATTTCTAAGCCATGAGATCTTAACCTGGGAGCATCATTGGGTCTGGGAAGTGTTATTTCCGGCGATCTGGGAGGTATATTTGCCCAAAAATTTCTTGTACGCTACGCGCGAACCAATGGTCGCGCTCCGCTTTGATAGTATCAGAGAACAGTAACGCGTCCCTACCATTATCAAAGACTAATCTGCGCCCATGCACCAATAAATTAACTGTGTCTGAATTTTCGAAAATTCCCTGACCAACATTCTTAACCGGTCTTTGACCGGTCTGTTAGGGGTTGAAGGAGGTTTTTTCTATATTGCTTGTCCATAGATTAAAATATGTGCAACATAATTGGTATGTTTTGAAGTGAATTTATTTTACGAGAAATGTGAATTTTCAAATTCTGAACAAATAATGGGCTTAAAGCCTTTAAAAAGTGGGGCTGACGGGTATTGTGGGCCGCGACGTAGAATGACCTACAAAAGCAATGATCCACAGGAGATGCGATGAGGTCGAACATGATGTGTGACTGGTGACAATCTTCAAAAAGGTTATGGATGAAAAAAAAAACTATTGGGAAATACTTAGTTCTCAGGCAAAAGTGTACAGTCATCTGGTTGGTCATTTTCAAGCCCGATATGTGCCATTTCCGGTGATCTGAAAACCAGAAATTTTCTTGTACGCTCCGCGCCAACCGATGGTGGCGCTCCGCTTAGATAGTAATTTGCGCCCCCCGGGTTAGAAAATCCTGGATACGCCCCTGCAGCAGGTACCAGTTGGTTTTAACAGGCATCTGTTAAACCAGTTGCTTTTAACAAATACAGCTCGTTTAACAGGTACCAATTACTCTAAGCAGGTACCTGTTAACCTTTAGTGAACAACAGGTACCTGACAAGTTGAAACCGGTAAATTTTCAACTATTCTGTGTTAATTGGATCATAACTGGTGAACATTATGTACTTGTACTAACACAATTAAATTTGTTTGGACCAACATATATTCGGACAAAAATTTTTCGGACAAAAATTGAGTCCCCCAAAAAAAGTGGGTCCGAAAATTTGGGCCCAAAAATATTAAGTCCCCCCAAAAAAATTGGGTCCGAAAAATTGTTGGTCCGAAAAACTTTGGTCCGAAAAAAATTTTGGTCCGAAAAAATTGGGTCCGAAAACATGTTGGTCCAAACAAATTTTGGCCCGAAAAATGTTGGTCAAAAAATTGTTGGTCAAAAAAAAATTTGAGTCCAAAATTATTTGGTATTGTCGGAACAGAGAGACGTCGGAACTGATAGAGACGTCGGAACGCTAGGGATGTCACCCTTCCGGTTAGATAGTATATGATTTAATACGTAGCATACACCTGCATTATTTTGATGTGATTGAGACGAGCCCGCATCTATATTTAGATCAGTGATTCATAGTCTATGAAAGTAAGACGCATATTACCAAATCAAGATGAAGATAACAATAATTAATGTATAAATTATATCATGATTCAATCCTTTCTTATTTACTGTTGTTTAAATTTTTAATATAAATTTATTGTATTTACAATTTTCAGTGACACGAAACTCTCAAATTGGGAGGCCTAAGACAATTTTCTCCATTTTTGATAATCACATTTTGTACGAGGTTTAAGTTGACCTTTGACTTCAACACCATATTCAATTTCGAAACCGCGAAGCAACGGCAGCTTACAAAATAATTTTTCTGAAAATTTCTAAGCAACTTTCAACTGTAACTCACCCGAGAAGATTTATAGAAGAATGGAAGTATTAACCGCCATCATCGGCCTACCTGTTATTCCTTAAACTTGGAGGTAAAACTAAATTAATTGTTAGGCCACTGGCACTAATATTATGGTTAGTGTTACGCTATGCAGTACGTGTAACCGTTGTTAGGCTGGCGTTTAGCAATACACAAGTGCAATGACAGTGAGTAGCCTAGGCTTCTACTGGGTACTGCAGTGCATTCTCAACACCAAACTGTGCATTCTAAACACCAATTAACATTGTGTTATGTGTGTTTTGGACTAGATTGAACAGTGGCACATAATCTTCTAATTTATTTCCAAACAAATGCTGGGAATAAGTCTCAATAGTTTACTTGAAGCCTACACTCATTTGGTAAAGATTTCTTGAATTTCCCATGTGAATCTAAATGGGTAGGCTATGTGATATTGAATAAAGCAAGGCTAGACCTTCAAACTTACAGTTACAGTAGGCTGAACAAATTATGTTGGCTAGTCACCGGTATTATATACCTTAGTACTACACTACTAGTAAGACTGAATCAAAACGACCGAAAGACAAACTTAGTGTGACAAAGTACTGATTCTTCTCTAGCCTAGGTCTAAACAGACTTGTTAAGTGAGCAAGCAAAATAACAACTAAAAACGATTAGGCCTATAAATAAGTTGGCTCAGTGCATTTGTGTTTCTAAAATTTTATATTTTTAGATCATAAAAACAAACAAAGATTTAGCCCATGTTTTATTATCTCTGTAGTCTGGGCATTTGATACTGGTTGCAATGATGATGACACTCTGGTTCAAATGTTCAGCTTTATACAGTCTGCTTTAAACTTTGGGATTCTTTTTTGAGACTATTGTGGAAGCAAATCTCACATCACTTTGTGGTGACAACTTTATTTCATTTTCTTCAAATGATGAATACTTCTGCTTTGCTGTTTCCTTTTTCCAGGAAGAATTGAAATGCCAAATATCCAGGTCAAGGGTGAGGTTTCCTGTGATGTACGACACCAGTGTGGAGGCAACAACAGTAGAGGAGAACAGTGTTATATATTGCTTAAAGACATTATGTTTTAGGATTACATATTTGTACCCTTTGCAGGACAAAAGAGTTTATCCGAGAGTCCAAAAAGCAAAGGAACAAGTGCCATAGAGAAAAAAGATGGAAGAGTGAGTTTCACTATTTTACCCAACTGTGTAATGTTTTTGAAGATACTTTTCATAACTGTTTAAAAAAACAGTCTGGTACATCTTTTACGTGCAAGCTTCATAAGTTTGGCCAAAGTTTTACTGATTTGGGATGATTATGAACATGATTTATTAAGCTTTGAAAAATAACTTGGTGTTATACTGTGCAAAGCTAATAATTATTTGGTGAAGCTGCTATTCCTGGCTTATAATTTGAGGGACCTAGATTTAATGTTTACCTCCCAATATGTTATAAAATTTTTAATGTGAATGTATGTTTATGATAATGTGAGTTATCATGTGCTATATCTGTATTTATGCTTACACGTATATCATATTTTCTGTTCACAGGTCAATATTGGTGCAGATTTTTGGCTTCCTGAAGACAAGTGGGAGGCCATATGTAGTTAAGAGAAACACTCTATGTTCGTGAAGACTCTACTGGTGTCGATTTGGGGTACCAACACTTTAAAACGAAAGTCCTTGGGAAAGCTTGCCCAAGATTCAACAGTGACAGAGATGCAAAACCGCTGTTGTCTCCCGTGAAGTTTAATGCTATGAAAGGTTAGTCACTATGAAAAGCTTTCAAACAAGTAACCATTTATATTACATGTTCATGACTTCAACTTCAAAGTACATCTTTCAATTAGGTGAGAAAGTTGTCCCTTTGGATTTGAGACAAAAGAATGTTCTTGGTTAGACTGTGATTGCTAGTCCATTCAGGTTGAATACCAACAGAGACAAATATCAAAATATGAGACATTCTAAACCCTAGGAAAGTTTGAACTTAACTTTCCATGAAAGCACTCATCTAGCAATGCAAGAGAGTATTTTAAGTTTAAGGATCACACTGTTACTGCAAATCATGATAAGTCAATTCTTAAGTGTTCATTCACTTTGTTTCTTGCAGCGCAATTCGTGGAACGTTTGAAAGCTGCACTTTACTGAGGAAGCTGCAAGGTTCAGCAAATACATATCCGAGAAGCTGACATCAATCGTTAAACAAAGAAGGCCTTAAAACATTAGTAACATATTATTTGTTAATTTTGTTTTCAATGGTTATTGCTTACCATTAAACAGTCTTTAGTTTTATTCAAAATGACAGCATATTGCTGTCACTTACAAGTTAACTTTTAGAGGAATTTTTCCAGACAGTTCTTTTTTCAAAGTGGGATTAAACCCATATTTATTATTTTGTTTTTAACAGTTATTGTTTACCATTGAATGGTATTTAGTTTTGTATTCAAATTCAGGAAATGGAAATTATGTTGCTGTCACTTACAACTGAACTTTTCAATGGAGATCTTCTGGACAGTTTTTTCTTGAAAGTGGTTTAACCAACACTATTATAGACTGATGTTGACTTTTACTTGGCAAAGTCATCTTTCCACGTTTGCTTCTTCTTTTAAAGAACTAACATTTCTAGTTATCAGTATGTACAAATGCCATTAAACAGTATTCAGATTTTTATTCAAACTCCAGAATATACAGTATATTGTCGTCACATATGTGTTCCAGTATAAATATGCATGAACAAATACATGCTTTGTAGGTAAATATTGTTTTTTAAGATCTGATTGGTAGCCAATTTAAGAATTAATTCCCTCCAAAAGGTTACTGTCTGACTAGCTATTATTATTGCCTGATTAGCATGCAGAATTGCAGACTACATAGTTTGGTAATTAACTTTTGAATAACTGTTATCTATTCAGCTGTAACTTTTATTTTGATATAATGATTGAACATATTTAGTTGGTATTTCATAATATATGTATTTTTTAATGCGTAATATGAAAGTGTTAACTTCAGAAGTTTGCTTTCTTGTAAACTCCAAATTTATGTTTTCTTTTTCATTGCCCTCAACTCTGCATTATTATGCAGTACTATAATTTTGCCATTCATGTTTGATCCATTAACTTGTCTTAATTTTTTGGAATAAAATGATATTTTCAGATTTTTGTTAACAGTGATTTTTACTCCATCTGTTGAAAGTTTTCCCTTGCCTTTACTTGCTTGTTAAGTGTTGGACCTACATCATGTGCAATCGTAAAGAGTAATTTTAAACCTGTTGAAACTCATCGCCACCTGTTTTCACCAGATAAACTTGTTGAAAACAATTGAACCTGTGGAAAATCCTAGTTAGTAGTTACCACTTAAAACCTGTTATAACCAGTTGAAACCTTTAATACATGTTCTTACCTGCATAGGCGTCGATTTCCGTTGAAAATTGGGGGGGATGATGGACTTGTAGACTATCTAAGCGGAGCGCCACCATTGGTTGGCGCGGAGCGTACAAGAAAATTTTTGGCACATGAGACCCCCTCAGATGGCAGGAGAGGGCACTTAGCATGTCTAAACGGCTGTCGTGGAGGAAGGGTTTTTTGTGTACTCCAACCATTGGCTTACAAAAATTAAACCAAATCTCAAAA
>KN883735.1:126298-143341 GCA_000934455.1 Apostichopus parvimensis
GTGACCTGACAGAAGATGATCTGATGGAAGAAATCGAATTGGGATCTTTTCTACAAAAGGAACAGCACAAATTTCTTCAAAGATCGTCACTGGATATCCAGAGAATTCGCCGAACTGCTATCAGGAGCATCCGAAAAGGTTAACTAAAATTCATAGAAAATTGGCGATATCAGTCGTTAAAATGTCATAGTTTACCATGTAATAAACCACCATCAGCCTGAAATGTCACCTGTAGTGTTTGGGAAACACATTGTCTAGAAATTCCTTTATACATAACAGAAAAATTCAGTTTTCTGTTGAATTCTAGCTTGGACAGGATCAGCTGTTCAAGGAGAAATAACTTTGCAGGGAAGGAAACATCTTTAAAGTTGGATTTTAAAACCATTGAGAATTAGTTAATTGTATAAGTGGGTGTTAGTTTATGTTGTTAATGTGTGATCAATTAAACAGTAATGTCAATTGTGTAGAGGTTCTCATTGCATCAGTGAAAAATAAGGGAAAGAGTTTGATGTGATGTTGTCCATGTATAACATCACAAACAATTCTTACAATTGGCCATATTTGAATAAAATGAGTAAAATTGCCAGCTTTGATCTCAGCAACAGAATGAGCTATCAAGATGGGATGTGTTTCTTTTTAATTGCTCCGTAATAAGATGTTTGAAATTTTAGACATATCTAAAATATCTATATATAAACATTCCTTTCATTCTTGTCAGGTTGAGCCCCGTGAAAGACTGACTTTGCTCGAAGTTGGGTGTGGAGTCGGCAATCTCGTCTTCCCTATTCTGAAAGAAAATCCGCTTCTGTTTGCATACGCTTGTGACTTCTCACCAAGAGCTGTGCAATTTGTGAAGGTGAGGTTATTAAGGAAATGATGAACAATAGTTTTGGAGATGACATAATCAGGACATTGTTCTGTGTGTATGCCTTGAAGTTAAAACTTCAGCACGTAATGTATATTATGGTTTGTATTGGTATTCTAGGTTGTAAGAGAGGGATGGATATGTGGTGGGGTTTTTGGGACAGTGGTTGGGCCACCCAGTACATAATCCTGTAAACAGACCTGGGTCGACAAGAGTCTGTTTTGACACCAATCCATGGCCACATATGTCTTAATATACAGTATGCTAGCAATATTCAATGATTTCTCTTGGTAATGGTACCATAACTTTTACTTCAAATCTTAAATTACACAAGCACTCTATACTAACCCCCCCCCCCCTCCCCCAACCCCCATATAATTATTTTTCAGTATTTATTATTGCAGATCAAATAAATGAAAGCATTTTGTATTAAGATAAACATTTGGTTTGGCTAATGGCTATAAACTAAATGTATGTTCTAATGTTCAGGAAATTACACATTACGTTAAAACTCCATCAATCATCTGTATTATAATATATTTATTGTAAAGGGTACATTTGTTAACATTGTGCAAATGTTAACATGGCTCAATGTTAATCAAAGCCTAGACTATTGCATGAAAAACTTGATGTGTGCCAGGTATTTAAAATTGGTTGTTTTAAATCTTCATTTTTCTGTTAACACCATGTGTTGGGTGTCTACCAAAGAACAGCAATCCAGCAATCCAAAGAAATTTTGAAGGCAAAAATATAAGTCGTTCCTGAATCATGTATACATAAAACTAAATATGTAATGTGATATTTGTCAGTGGAGTATCCATTGGACATAATTTGCTAACATAAAGGGTGATAACGTTTCGTTATTTTGTCCTGGGGAGCCCCCTACAAAATCTGGACACCATATGATGTAATAGTTCTACTAAAAGGAATCCAAAAGTAACACGCTTTACAGGGTGTGAAGACTCGCGCAAAAAGAAACGTCTAATCCTGGAAATCTGACCTAGTTTCAAATGAGGTGTAACAGAAGTGTTAGACACCACCATCGATCCCAGAAAATACACACACACAGCTTGCTACCATCGGTAATTACAGTAGACACTAGTGTACAGTCAGTAAATACAGCTGCGGTCAATACCCACAGCACAGTGTACAAACAATACAGCGATGGACATCTCAGGTCCAGCTAAAGATAACAAGGTATCACGTTTCATTACTGTACTGTCTGCATTTTTTAGCGACACGAACAAACCGTCACATGCAAGCAACGGAAAGTTAACTTTTTCAGATGGCCGCACACGGTTTGGGGCGAGTCTTCAATGCCTTTAAGTTTGGTCACATGATCTCATGTTAACTACAGTATTACCCCATTTCTGGTCTTGTCAAATACCCCGATACAGTGATGTGTATATGATGTATGTTTGTATTTACAGTATGTATGTTTTTTGATATTTGTCAGGAGAATGAAGACTACAAACCTGATAGAATCAAGGCTTTTCAATGTGACCTGACAGAAAATGATCTGATGGAAGAAGTCACCCCTGAATCTGTCGACCTGGTTACCATGGTGTTTGTTCTGTCCGCAATTCATCCAGATAAAATGCTCTCATCAATTCAGAATATCTTTTCAGTGAGTGTATATAATAATATAATAATGTTCGATTTATATAGCGCTTTATACCAGCGATAGGTCTCAAAGCGCTTTACAGACGTTATATTACCCCTGGTCAATGATAACCTGTCCCAGAGACAATCCCTCCAGTCGGCAGCAGTTATATACTGCGCCCAATGACAAGTTACCTCACAGGTACACATTTAACCCCTGGGTGGAGAGAGGCAAGTGAGATAAAGCATCTTGCCCAAGGACACAACGTAATGAACTAGGCAGGAATCGAACCAGCAATCCTTCAGTGGATCACGAGTCCGACGCCTTAGCCAGTTGGCCACCACGCTCTTACCACGCTATTAATGCTTGCCTTGTCCTTGTGTGTAGAAAGAGGTTTTTCTTGGACCACATGGTATAATAATATCCAAAAGTATTGTCTACTTCTTTCTTTATCAGTCAAGAAATCTCTAGCACAGCTAATTGGTGGTCTTTTCACCAACCTATACATCTCTCCTACAGTGTATATATTGGTGTTCTATTCACCAACCTACACATCTCTCCTAGAGTGTATATATTGGTGTTTTATTCACCAACCTACACATCTCTCATACAGTGTATATATTGTATTTACCAACCTACACATCTCTCCTATAGTGTATATATTGGTGTTCTATCGACCAACCTACACATCTCTCCTACAGTGTATATATTGGTGTTCTATTCACCAACCTACACATCTCTCCTAGAGTGTATATATTGGTGTTCTATTCACCAAACCTACACATCTCTCCTACAGTGTACATATTGGTGTTTTATTCCCCAACCTACACATCTCTCCTACAGTGTATATATTGGTGTTTTATTCACCAACCTACATATCTCTCCAACAGTGTATATATTGGTGTTCTGTTCACCAACCTACATATCTCTACTAGAGTGTATATATTGGTGTTCTGTTCACCAATCTACACATCTCTCCTACAGTGTATCCATTGGTGTTTTATTCACCAACCTACACATCTCTCCTAGAGTGTATATATTGGTGTTCTGTTCACCAATCTACACATCTCTCCTATAGTGTACTGTATATATATTCTTTTTGCCCAGGTGGATGAGTCTTATATCAGTACTCAACCATTAACAGTTGATGTCTCATACACATCTTACAGATTTGAATATTTATCTGCATTTACAGGTTTTAGAACCAGGTGGTAGAGTCTAATATCAGTAACCACCCATTAACAGTCTCATACATCACTCACAGATTGACTATTTTTCTGTACCTTTAGGTCTTAAAACCAGGTGGGATGGTTTTATTCAGGGACTATGGACTGAACGACCATGCGATGCTGCGGTTCTCTAAAGGACACAAACTGGCGGAGTCCTTTTATGTCAGGCAGGACGGTACTCGGGCTTTCTTCTTCTCATTAGGTGAGTCCCGAGAGGGACAGAATCCATCTCAGACGAACGTACATGAATTGCAAATTTGTATATTTAGCTAAAGGAGCGCAATAAATCCATTTACTCTACAGGCAATAATTAAATAAATCTAATAGTTGCAAAAGGTGTTATTTTAAATTGACTGACACTAGATTTTTACAAGAAAAAAGAGGATTATATATTGGTATTTTTAAGTTTCAAGAGATGATAGTGTTATATGACAGGAAAACGTTTATTTGCAGGGAAAAACAATTTTGTTCTGTGTCTTGTACAATGTTATTACATCCTTGTGGCCCGTTTGGGGTATTCACCAGCAATTTGAAGTTTATTGATTGTGTATACTACGTAAGGATGAAATCACGAACGGGATGCAACCAGGTGGAGTACTGCCCATAGAATGATAGAACATGAATGGTGTCGAGTTGTGGAAATAGTTTGTTAGTTGTACTGATCAAATGTCATCTGTTTGCAGTGACATATTTTCCACTCTCGACTCATTACCCATCTCGTCTTCTGTTCAGTAAGTGTTAGCCCATCACCGTCTATGTGTGTGCAATTTATATCCCCCTTTTTCATCTTAAACCCTCAGTTTTTCTCGCTAAGCTCTTTAGCGACGCCGGCTTTGAGGTGGTTGCTAACGAGTATGTCTTGAGAGAAACAGTGAACAAGAAGGAAGGGCTGTGCGTGCCGAGGGTGTTTGTTCAGGGCAAATTCATCAAGAAAGGGTGAGAGAAATATCCCAGATCAGAGAGTGAGTCAAACTTTGTTAATCACCTTTCTGACTGAAATAAATATTTGGGTCATTGTTCTGTACTACTGTAGCCTATCTAGTCTAATAGGTGGTTGTCATAGTGGTGGTGGTTTTATTCCCATTTCTATAGTATCGCATTCAACAATGAGGATAGTTAGTGTACATTACAACATTCAATGTCAAACAGGGTTCAAGCAGTCCACATATACAAACACTTTAATGTTTGCAGGAAGGTACAAGATGCAAGCTGTAAGTATTTGTTCATAAACAGACCACAGTGATCTTAATAGAATGGGAGACTTTAAAGGCCATAAGTATTGTTAAAGTTAAAGCATATTTTGAGCTGCAAAGTGCTTTGAAATCTATCAAATCTCCCAGTTGTTTCCAGATTGTGTGAGATTTTATGAACACTGTCTTTCTCAGTCCTTACCAAACAAACTAAATGCTTGTGTAGAAAGCATGGGTTCATTCTTTGACACCCCTGCAAACAACAATGGGCTATTGTTCTGGATGAAATGCATTCATTTAAGGGTGTGATCTACAAGTAATTGTCGGACCTGCGAGCCTTGCAAACTGTTTATTATATTTGTAGTTTCTGAGCTTCCACTAGATAACATTCTCGGTTTTAAGGTGTCCATCAATTATGATGATAGTATACCCTGTGAATTTGGTTTCCATAGATGACATTTAATTCTTTTCATGATCTAGTTTAGCTTACAAAAGTTTCTACAAATTTTGTTTTCTTTTCCATCAAGCTGTCAACTTGTCTTGTGTCATTCTTTGTTATCCTAATATAAACTAGTCCATATACAGCAACTAAAAAGCTTGAAAATCACTACTAATAACATAGGTAGCTACTGGTGATGGACAGCCAGTTTAAACAGACCTAAAAGAAGGATGGTGGCTATGGACTTCCACAAGGCTAACAGAATCCTGCAGACTATGCCATTGTATGGAGCTCTCCTCCAGCCTCCAAGCTGTCAACTTGTCTTGTGTCATTCTTTGTTGGTTGAATATGTTTTAGTCTGTTCTGTTACTGCTCGGTCCCTACAAATTAACTGGTTAAATAATGACATTGATACAGTAGAGAGCAAAATGTAGACTCATGGATGCAGGCTCTCTGTACATTGTATATCATTAAATAATTAGGTTTGAGGTTGAAGTAGATATATCTCAGCATGAGTTTAATTTTTAATTTTGATAAACTTATGAAAGTAGTTTTTCCTGTCAATAATTCCTTGTAAGAGGTGAAGTGTTGACTTTGCTTGCAAATTATAATTATTAGTCTACCATACAACATGTCAAAATCCAATAAATATTCCACTTTTATGAAAATATTTTAATTTTTTTTGCCATGTTTCCTTTGCCCTGGTACTTGGAAGTCAATTTCTTCCAATTTCTTCCCTGCTTTTAAAGGCAAGAATGATTTTTGTGTCCAACAATGACAAATGTTTGTTTATTTTTGTTCCTCTTATTAACTAGAAGCAGAAGAAGCTAAATCCTATGCTAGTGGATGGACCCTGGCAGACTGAGGGTCTATATGTGAGAAGTCTCCTACTAATGTTGCTGAGAGGAACAGCTCTCAAGATGAAGCATCAGAATATCAGGAGATGAGTGGCTCACATCAAGATGCACCAATCTGCTCAACAGGAAGAGACATACTCCAGAGAGCAAACTTCATATCCACATGCAAAGTCTATTTTGCTGACCAAAGCAATTAATAATACAGAATAGAGCTTTTGTAAAATTTATGCATATATTTAAATGAGAAAGTAAAGTTTTGAAGAGTATCGCAGAGTATCACAGACCACCCACTGTGGTCCACTGGGGAATAAGGAATGTCTGAATGCAAGTCAAAATAAGTTACGTTCACTTTCAACCCATCTCCTAGAAAAAAGGGACAAGGGTATTTTCAGGAGTTGCAATTTAACGATGTTTGCCACAGGATTTTATACCCATTAAAGAAGCTTCAGATTCTGAGAATAGGGTCACAATCCCGAAGATGGTGCTTTCAAGAAACTTCTAGCTGTAGTGGTATGCTAAAATTGGGGCCAGTACTGATATTACCTTTAAGCACAAAAATGTGATGGGTGATACTCTCTACTTGGGTTCATATTATCAAAGTTACATTGTGTTCATAACAAATTGTTTTTAAGAAAATTGTACAAGAGTTTAATTGTGTATGCGTAGTTTGCTCATTGTTCTTGACAGTTTATTGTGGCTAGGTCACAGGGTCATACTTCCAACTATAATAAGTTTTAATATTTGTAACAGACTCTCAACTGCCCATCCTGCCATGCATGAAGTATGTTTATAACAAACGTTACTGACGGACAATAACGCATACTTTGGAAAACAGGTCTTTTCAGCAATCTATTGTAGTTGTATCACATGACCATGACATATCATTATTTTGTAGGATGAGAAGCCTTTTAGAAACAATAACCTTAAAACTAGCAATATGATTGGTTATAGTCTTGGCCAAGGTGGAAGTATATAGGAGAGAAGAAACGAGCTACATGTCATATCCTTTGTCGATTTCACTGCTGTACTGATGACCTCATAGCTTTCATGCTGTATTATAATCATTTTCTATAGAAAATGACTGAATTCTGATTTATATAAAAAAGAATTTAAAAAAAAAGGTTTTCTTCTTTTCTCTTTTGTTGCCCATCTCATTTGAAGATTGACGTAGAATGACATCGAAAGCAACTTATTTTTTCTATAACACTTTAACAACGTATATGTTTGTGGTATTTCTGGTGCACAAGTTGGGCAGGGTGGTACACTCCATATCAAACTTGACAGAATCAAAAGTGTTGTAATTCACCAGGCCCCCTGATCATTCTTCATTTGTAGGGTTATGGCAACTGTGATATGTTATTCCTTATCTCATACTTCTCTGGGTTCCATAGTTGACCCAGGGGCTGTAAACCCATCTGGTATTTCCTACCCCACCTCCCTTCTTGTCACAGTCAATCAGCAGTGGAAATGAACATCTAAATGTCTAATCTGGTTTGTGCATGAGGATTAGTGCCCCCCCCCCCCCCTGCTTCTTGAAAAACTCAGTTATAAGGTTTTTACTTCACCCATGAAAGAAGTCACCCCGCAGAATAACACATACTTTGAGGTTGAGTATAGATAACCGTCGCTCAGTTGTTAGAGTCTGGGAATGAAAGCAGATATGAGGGGAACATGACAAATGCCATCAAAGGACTCTTGGTACCCATCTTGGTACACAGACGTGCAATTGCTGGAATACAAATATGAATCACAAATTTGAAAAGGCGCATCCTATTTTCAACATCGACTTCCCAGCTAGCTAATTGAACAGTTGCTACTGTACGTATATATTCTGTCTTGAGCATGTGCTATTACCGTCGATAAATTATTACGCAACTACCCTGGAAAACTAAAACGTTTTTGATTGGTCAATTTGTGACACACCTCTTCAGAATTTCTGGGGTTTTCCCTGTAACTTTGTTAGGTGCTGCGGCTGAAATGAAGTGTTTGAAGAAATACCAACTTGTTCCACGTAAGTCTTCTACCTATGCACAGAGTTTAACATTAAAAAATATCAAATGACTGGAAAGGCACATCGAAACGTGCTATAAGAGATGTGTACGTTGCTTCTGGATTGGTCGCACATAGTATCTCAACCGAATTGCTACTACTGCAGCCTAACGTTACTCGTTAGGCTTTAACGTTTAGGCTTATATTAACAACGTCTTTTGTACGGCCTAATGTTATCGATTTGCCAGCATTGGCATACTACAGAGTTATAGTGAATGTTTTAACGACCGTGTTTGAAGCTAAGTTACATTGTGTATGTGCAGTATGTCAAATCATTGACATCAACACAAAAGCATCACGTCCACAGTCATTAAAAAGACCAGCCGGTAGGCTGACATTGTGATGCAATCAGACCAGTTTGACTTGAGACAGCAATGGCACTAAACACAGACAAAGTGTGATACTGATAGATGCAAAAGTGAATACAAGTACAAACTTTTGTAAATTGATTTTCTTTTCTGTTTTATTCTGGTTTTTGGGGGCACATTTGTAGAACAGTGCTTGTTTCTTTGCTTTGGAGGTCTTCTATTTGGATCTACCTAAGAAGAGAGGTGTCCATTAATCGACCTCCCCCCCCCCCCCAAACAAAAGCACCACAAAATTAATGCAGCTACTGTAGTACTGTCATTCTGCTCTAGATGATTTTCTTTCTTTCTCACCTATGGACGTTGCTGAGTAAGTAAATTTCCTTTTATACCATAAAGATAAAGTATTATCAATACCACACGTTCAGTATGAAGTTTCTGAGAAGTGGCATATGCGGCCAAAGCCTGCTGTCATGGTCCAGCATCAGGTCAGTGTCTGCATCAAGGAGCAGATGGAACCGACTGATTCTCGGCATTGAAACCAGCTGTGATGAGACAGGAGCAGCAGTTGTAGATGAGAATGGCCGACTGCTCGGAGAAAGTTTGAACTCTCAAAAGAGGATTCATGTGAGGTGAGCTAAATTCTGAACTGCACCCAGAAGGTGTACTATTGCCCCCAACCCCCTTCCCCCACCCTCCTATTTCAACAAAAATTAAATGTAGTTATTAGCAAAACCTTGCATATTGACCTTAGAATTAATCGCATAGAATACCTCAGAATGCACAATTTCACCTCTAAAATTGTAATTTGTTTCTGAGCAAGGGCTTGCATACCCTCCGACATGGCAGTTGGTCTCAACACTCCATGACCACAAACACCCTCTCCCCTTTTTTAAAACCCTGGATGCACATGTGGCATGGTAGGATGGTTGAACATTAAAAAGGCTTATAAATGTAACTTCAGTTGTTCAACGGTACATCTTCTTTTGCTCCAAGGACGTGAATCATTTCTTCGTCTTTAGTTCTGATCCGAGTCATTCATTCAGCTCTATCTTTTGATACCCTACTTAGTTCGATGTTAACTCAATAAGCATAATTTTTCAAGGTCGAGATAGACACTTTTGGAATTGTATATGTGCAATTGATGTTTTTGGTGCTACAAAACATAGCTGATGTTTTAGTTGGGGTGTGACAGAACATAAGTACAATGCACACTAACCAGAATTGGTACAATTATTGCAGATAAATGTGACGATCGTTGGAAGGCATTACAGCAGCAGAATAATTTTAAAATATAATAAATAATTAATGCAGCTATCTCAAATATTGTGAAGATCTCAGATACTTTAAATAGGAATTAATATCAAAACAGCAGATTGACCTGAGAAAGAACGCAATGCTTATAAGCACCTAAGGAACCGATAGCAATGGATGTTCATGCATATAATACTCATGTTCGTCTCTTGTCTTATCAGAAATGGAGGTGTGATACCTTCATTGGCCCAACACTTACATCAGCAGTCCATTCATGATGTTGTCCAATCAGCATTAGCGAAAGCAGAGTCGTCCTATCAGGTAACCTTGAATGATTATATTTCACATTAACAACACTGTCCTCACTGGGCAAAATAACAATGTACAGTGTTGAAGAGATGTGTAGGTTTGTTCAGGCTTTGGGCCAGTAAAACTCCCATTTGGTTGCATCATAGGCCTGCAGTACCACTATTATTTATTTCAGTATCTACAAAGTGATGGGTGTGATACCAATGTATCATCTTACATATTTGGGGGTATTTAGTCGCAATGCAATTTGAATTTTATGTAGGCAACCAGTCGTCTATTGGAGGACCATGTAAGTCGATTTTGGTCGTCCAAACAAAAATTTGGTCGCGTCTACGATGATCAGAAGACCAATAAATCTTTACCATGCATCTCTTCATGATGACTACAGGGTTTAGAGTAAGTATAAAAACATTGAACACTTACCCCGATTTCTAATCCTGGAACATCAGGGCTGAGACAATCCGTTGTACCTTGGCTTGGCTGACACTTCCAAACTCCTGCCCTGAGAATAGGCTTGTTATAAAGTAAACACTTCCAAGTTGAAACTCGTCCCAATAGCAGGGGACTGACTGGGCCGATTCTACGAGAGCTATGCCTCTCACAACAGGCATTTGGTAACATAATTAACTTCTGCTTCTTGTCAGAGAATAAAATACAATGTGGTGTCATGCAGCAAACTTTGATAGGTCTTAAGCCTAAGTCTAGTTTTAATGTCTCTTCAAGGTAGGTCTACTAGCAAGTAACTTAATATGACTAGACTAAAGTCCTTAAATCAATATGACATTTTTTATGGTGAAGTAGAAAAGATATAAGTATTAAGAAATATTTCACTTGCTCCAGAGCAGTCAAATGATAAAGATTTGGCATCCTTCCAACAGCAGGATAAAAAACCATGTGCTTCTCTTAATAGCTCTGAGCAAGCATATACAGCATGTACAGAAAGTAAAAAAATTCCTCTCATGAATATGCAAGTATCTGTTTTCAATATTACCAGTTGCAGTCATGAATATTCTAATGATAAATTAACATTAGAATAGATATTCATGATATGTTTAAGGAATTCACTACAAGGGAATAATTTTCTTTGGTATTACTCAGCAAATTGCTGTGGAAAAGTTAGCCAAGGTTGTTACAAATTTGGAGAAATTTATAGCAGGTTTTGCATACAAAATCTTGATATTCTCTTCATTAGATGGTAAAAATCAATTTTCTTAAACCTCAAAAGCTGCTGTGAAATTTCTACATCGTCATTATCAAGTATTAATGCTATATCCTCCTTTTGGCTAAGATCATGTGTAGTATCTGTTCCCTTTCGAGGGGAATGGTGATGCACACCCGACGATGATCACACAGTCAAAGTCCCGATGCAAGGGGACTGGGTTGAGACTAGCGGATCAGTCGTTCGGTAGTTTGGTTTTCGTGCCCAGGTTCTTTCCTGGGCGACTGTTTCTTAAAAAGTATGAATGAGGTGACCTAAAAACTGTTGTAAAACTGTAGCCTTCTTTCAAAATAGGTCATTTTAATTTAATACTGCAAACTTCATTTAATCAAACGTTGGTGTGTTTAATATCCCAGGACCTTTCTGCTGTTGCCACGACCACCAGACCAGGTTTAGCTCTATGTTTACAAGTTGGCTTGGATTATACCAAACAGCTGGTGGGGGTGACTGGACTTCCTTTCATTCCAGTTCACCACATGGAAGCTCACGCTCTGACTGCACGCATGGTTGACAACAGGTAGATATTTCTGAATATTGTTTCAGTTATTTAATTAGTCTCGGCCTCGGTTTCATGATGTTGCAAGAACAATTTTTGATGCATAATGGAAGATGCTGGTATTAGAGAACTGAATGTGTTGTGAGCCCTAGATGTTAAAATTAAGTCAACATTGTTCTAGATCATACCTTTTAAACTTAACTTTCTAACATGGTATACCATTAACTGTTAGCATGTAATGTCTGTTAAAAGTGTACAATTTCTTATCATTTTTCAGCAATTTTAAGATGCCGCCTGCAGTTTGTTTTAATCGCACATTATAACTTCACAAATGAAGTCACAGTTCATTGTATATAGAATTATGGTTATAAATTTCTTCTTCTGGTTTGAAAAATCATGTAAAACTTAAATTGTATATATGTTGGGCAAGGTGAGGGGCTACAGATTTAATGTAAAGAGCCAGTGATTTGGAATGTTCATGGAGGATAGAAGATTGACAAAGTTTAGAGACAGCTGGTGGAAGAGGGTTGCAAAAAAATATCAAATTTGTGTTTTTTTCTGACAGCCTGTCATTCCCCTTCCTGGTACTTCTGGTGTCTGGAGGACATTGCATTTTAGCTCTCGCCAGAAATGTTGGAGATTTTGTAATCTTGGGTGAGACCCTGGATGGAGCACCTGGAGAGGCATTTGATAAGGTAATAAATCTCAACAGGATTGAGGGGGGGGTGAGGGGTGGTGACAGGGGGCCTTGAGTGGGGAGGCTGAGGGGTGGTGTCAGGGGGTCTTCTTTGGAAGCACATACTGTATGTCTACTGTTGTACTTTCTGGCCCTACTAAATGTAAGGTTGCACGGAACACTTCATATTTTTCAACCTTTGATTGTCAGTCCGACCTGATTGGATTAAACGTCAGAGATGTGACGGATCGTCGTTTTCATAGTCAGTCCATAACTTTTCAAAAAACTTTTTCATGTTGTTCCAAATTAAAACTTGTCCTAATGAACATCTGATAGCTGCAAATAAACTGATGATTTATCAACCACTCAATGATTTATGGTCACTATGGTGATAACGACCATCGACATCGACATTTCTAATCATAATTATGATTTACAGATAGCAAGGAGATTGAAACTGCAAGAGCACCCTCAGTGTAAAGGTATGAGTGGTGGTCAGGCTATCGAAACATTGGCAAAGGAAGGGAACATTCATCTCTTGGATGGCAAACATCTGTTCCGAATGCAAAGAAAAGATTGCAACTTCTCGTTTATCGGGTTCAAGCAAGCGGTGTTTAGATTGGTTCAAGAGGAAGAGAAACTACAAGGTACGAACACTGCAAACCTATTGATAATGCATTCCGTCAAAATTGTGTTGTTTTTTGTATGTCTGTCCGTCCATCTGTCTTGGCTTTTGTGACCTGAAATTATAGATATTTTTAATAACTGTGTGTAGATGGTGCAATATATATATATATATATATATATATATATATATTAAAAGATAGATTGATTTAGCAGGATGTTGTAAACCATCTCTAACTAGGTCAGGAGGTTACGATATCGAACTTCATAAAAAAAACTAAACGTGTGATGTCATTTTAAGTCTAACATGGTTATTAATGTGTTCTGTCTGTGAATAATACTGTATACGTAAAATGTTTTCTATGACTGAAATGATAAGTCTTATATCAATAAATCATACTGCGATTGGTGAGATAATACTCCAAGTCTTGTGGCTAAATATGACTATAGTGGGTGATCGAGTAGACTAACATTCCACCTTGTTTGCAGGTACGAGCAATATCCTTGGGAACGTACATGACATTTGTGCCTCTGTTCAGCATCACATCACGAGACACCTGGTAACAAGAATTCTGAGAGGCATTGAATATTGCAAGATGGCTGACATGCTCCCACAGGAGAAACAAATTTTAGTAAGAATTTAGTTTAGTTTTTTTTTAAATATTTCTCAAACTGTTTCAGCTATATTGCTGCATACAGGGAAATCTATTTCATACAGACCTCATGGAGTAAATCTATGGCAAAACATCTCCCATGTAGGCATGTACTAAAACAATATGGTCCATTGATCTTCAGGCCAATATATAGCTTGCAGAGTTAAAGTGAAATAAATTTTGGGATTAAAAAATAGTATTAAATGTCAGGTAACTTGCATGCTGTGATGGTGTTAGAATCCTAAGCTAATTGATTACAATCTCAAAATGAAAACAACTTAGTTAATTGAAACAATGCAGTGGTATAGTGTCTGATTGCAGATCCAGGATTTTAAAATGGAATGGGTGTGTCCCTGAGCCTCCTTAAAGCCAATTGTTATGTAGGGGGTCTGGCGGTCAATCACTCTCCCCACCTCCCACCCAGAGAAAATTAACATTTTAGTCATGAATTTGTTCATTCTAAGGCATAGTTGTAAATTAGGTCTACATGGACGGTTGTGGTAATTACTGTTATTTGTTTTGTGGGGTTGGAAAGGAGGGGTGTACACCCCACACCACCCCTAATTAAAGATATTTATCTCTTGCCTATATCCTCACAGGTCGTATCTGGTGGTGTGGCTAGCAACGGTTATATAAGGCATGCACTGAGCAGGCTATGTGGTCATACAAGTTATAAGCTGGTATGCCCACCTCCGCAACTCTGCACGGACAACGGTATCATGGTAGCATGGGCTGGTATGGAACACCTTAAGCTGGGTACTGGATTAGCAGATAATCCACAAGAGGTCAGATTTGAGCCAAGGTAACGTAGATTATCAAAATGAGAAAGAAAGAAGAAAAAAATATATATATCTGGATAGGTTGGATGATCGTCTCCGGTTATAGAGTTTTTCAAATTATTGTCTCATATTCTTACTGCTTGAAAATGACCCAACTTATTGCACAAGATGTTTAGAAATATGGGGTATGTCATGATATCGTGTGACCTAATAATGATAATGAGATGGATTTTATACGTTAAACAAATAATGGTTTATGGTAATGTAGATTAATTACATATAATCAACGGTTATTTCCCAGTCAGTTTTCCATTGTTGATTGTTTCGTAAAACAAAGATGGTAGGATTGGTGGACTTGATATTAGTGATACCTCTGATGGTTAGAGGGCTTAAAGGGTGTGAAGACTCGCGCACAAAGAAACGTCTAATGCCGGTAAGCTGACCTTGTTTCCAATGAGGTGTAACAGAAGTGTTAGACACCACCATTGATCCCAGAAAATGCACACACAGCTTGCTACCGTTGGTAATTAGACACTAGTGTACAGTTAATACATACAGCTACGGTCAATACCCACAACACAGTGTACATAGCAGCGATGGACATCTCAGGTCTAGATAAAAGATAACAAGGTATCACGTTTGATTACTGTCTGCATTTTGTAGCGACACAAAAAAAATTCACTTGCAACGGAAAGTTAACTTTTTCAGATGGCGGTTTGGGACGAGTCTTCAATGCCTTTAATATATATGAAACAATGATAGAAAGAAAGATGTACTATTTATTTCTAAACCCATATTTTGTTAATAGAAACATACAATTTTAATCGTATGCGTGATATCAAATTATTTTATTTAAGAATGATGCATATTCATGTTCATATTGCATATTCATATTGCAGAGAACCTTTAGGGGTTAACATTGCCAGTGCAGTAGCCGAGGCTAGAGTCGACATCAAAAGATTCAAGTTTTGGACAGATGGATGATCAGTAAAGCTGAATGGAGAAAGTCTTCAACAAAGTTTTTGATAGAGGATGGAAATAGGAGATGAAACACATTATGGATGGAAAGATAGAGATGGAAGAAATCAGTTGAAATGAATGTTGCTGCTCAAGGGAGGAGATGTGCAATACATTTAGTATAGCGATGCTGATCAATGATCAGGAAACTGAAGCCAGTTATTGAAGCAGCAACCCAACTTGACAATTAGTCATGTACTCATTAGTCTATTGATAAGTGATGACATCCTTTCAAGTGTAATTACGAAGAGTGAAAAGTCAAGATATTGGACGGGTTGCAAATATTGAATAAATATTTTTTCTTGCTTTCTTCAAAGCAAGGGTGCAAGTGCAACCATGTACCCTTTCCAGGGGGAGAGACTTTAGCCTCCCCCTGGATGAGATCAGGGAGGGCTTAGCTCATCCCCCCCACCTCCTTGCAGAAAGAATATTCCAAAAATACCAAGTACCCAAAATTACTACATGATATAACATTTACGTACAGCAATGAAAATTTTTCTACATTGTTATAATAGTTGCAAAATATAGCAGCGTTTTGCATGTAATCTAAGCAACTTCCTTTTTTTACCAAAATTTCTCACCCATCCCCTTAGACCCCTCCACTACTTGCTTGCTTGTAAATTTAATTCAAATGAGTAAATTTTCCATGTAAAAGTATGTCTTAAACATAAATGACAAAATAATGTTGTAATGGGTGCGAGACAATCGATTAGTTTTGATGTCTTGTCACAAGACTTATCACAATGATGAAAAAAGAGAAAGTACCGTGGCACTCATGTTTATTGCAATACTTACTACTGGATTTATCAGCAAAGATCAGTGAAAAGTTTACTGACTGAAGAAGAAACAGAGTTCGAAATTCCATGATCAATCAAAATCATAAAACCTAGGAGATAATTCTCATCGCATTTGAGAAGTTACCGGGTTCAGTAGGAGGGCAAAGATAATCAAATAAAGAGCGGAAAAATTACTCAACCCCCCCCCCCAAAAAAAAATATTTTGTAGACACATCAGATTTGTTTATAATTGAAAAATGTAAGGAAAGAGATTAAACTCTTGCTTATATTTGTGGATCAATTAATACTCTCCCTTTAATCGAAGGGAATGCAACATCGGCAAAAAACCTTTTCATTTTGTTTTCTTGAGTTGACTAGTGATTGTCTATAAATTCATTGGAAGCAAATAAAAGTACCTGAAGCATACTCCCCCATCCCTCCCCACCCCCCCCCCACACATTCCCCTTGCCCCACAATTGATGAAATTGTCGGCTATACAGAAAGAGAGTTCCATAGTTCCATAATAACTCAAAATAATATTCCCACAAAGTTAATGACCCTTTCACAATGCTCTGGTAGAGAGTGACATTATGCATTTAACCACAATTTTAATGCTCTGTTCACAATGTGGGTGGTAGCTGGTGACAATATGAAATTCCACTTAATAGTAAAATTTAATCAACAAGAAAGAACTTTTTGATAT
>KN883735.1:152006-163380 GCA_000934455.1 Apostichopus parvimensis
AATTAGCCGCCACTCTCTTCAAATTAGCCAGCACTCACTTTCTCCTGGCTACAACACTGGTTATGAATATCACAGTTATAGTCAAAGTATGCATCAAAATAGTAAGGTCAGGGCCAAGTTTTAATGGTCTTGTGAGGACGACCAAAGATCTGTCATGCAGACAACTAGTTATTTTATACATTTAACTAAAATGATAAGGTTATGGCATATTACATAACATTTTAACACAGCTTGAAATTACAAGTTTTCATCCAAGTCTGTCTGTCTGTCTGTCTGTCTGTCTGTCTGTCTGTCTAAATAAAGTCTATTAATTTCTCTTACCGACGTGTTTAAGCCTTTCCGATTTCACGATCAAGTCAATGATTCCGCTGATTCCGATACACTCTGCGATCATTTTCTGTTGAGGTCTGGTGTGACCTGCCAGGGCCCAGAGGGTACAAGCTGCTTGTTCTTTCACATCTAACGCCCATATCTGTAAAAAAACGAGAGTAAACTTCCCAACATTGTTTAACTCTACCACGTCCGTAAAGGATAAAACAGTGTTTCAAAAAGAAGAATGCATATGGATTCAAATAACGTCTTTTTTTTTCTCTTTTCTAAATTATGTTATAATAAATAAAATGTTATATTATCATACCACCAAATGTAAGTTAAAAAAAAAGTGATAAGAAACATTAAAACAACACATAAACAGTTCCTACATCCTAGGTAAACAATTCCTTGGTACTTCTGTACTTGTCAGGGATGAGCCTAGGGTAAAAAAAAATCACTGAACTTTGCAAAAATTGCGGAATAGGCTCCAGTTTGCATATGCTACAGTGTGTTAGGATAATAGTTTTTGTCCCCGAGGTAGAACAGAAATCACAGATATTGCGCGAATTCGCGGAAAAAGCTCATGTCTGACTTGTAAATGCTCATTAAACAGATGAACCTGCTGTGCCTTATCGTCGTTAAGGAGCTTCCACAGTCCTCGTAGTTGTTTATAGTGAAGTTTAGTGAAACCTTGGAGTACTACGCAAACTATTTTTACTAACCTTGAGGAGTCTTATCAGGTGAGTTGGGGCATCCAGGGCTAGGATGGCCTCCTGGCTATGTGGGTTGCTCTGGGCTAGAGACTCCAGGGCCGCCGCGGCCTTCACCTGAACTTCCATGTTACGCAGTTTCAAGAGGCCGACTAACGGCTTGGCAGCATCTATAGCCAGATCTTGATTCTGTTTATGGTTATGTGTGATAGCGGCGAGAGCAGCCGCGGATGCTGCCTGCAGTAAATCTGAAAACCGTAGAAGACGAGAAAAATAAAGGCGAGTTCAATATCAATCTCTTCATTAGAAGAAAAACAAAAAAAATTGAAGTCAAAATGTGAATTATTAAGATGGATGTGATGGAAAAAGAAATCTCTCATGAGAGGAGGGGGGGGGGTGCCAAGAAGGGAACTGGGAAATTAGTCTTTTATTGACAGACCATGAATCGAGAACTGTTTTTTCTTTTTTGGCATGCAGCTTTTCTTGTCACCTCCTCTTTCACAAATTTCCAGAAATTATTTTGAAATTTAAATGTACCACATCAATTCCTGGATTTTACTTCAATCTCAAATCAATCTAATTATCATGAAAAGTAACACGTACCCGAGTCTGTCTCCAAGAATTCTGTCAAAGGTTCGATGCCACCGTGTTCGGCCACTAGGGTCTGGTTGTCTGGGTTTCCGAGGCATATCACCCTGATGGCATTGACCGCGTTCACGAGTACGTCCTCCAGTTCGGAATCCAGCAGGTGTATCAATGGTGGGATGCCACCCTGAGAGGCGATGGCGGACCGGTTGTCCTCGAACCGTGCGAGATCGGCCAGAATGATGGCAACTCTGGACTGGATGTCGTCGGTCACGGAACCAAGAAGACGGATCAAGATAGGGATGGCGCCCGAGGCGGCTATGGCGAGACAGACCGATTCGTTTTCCTTGGCCATGTTGCAGAGCACTGCTGCCCCCAACGACTGCATTTCCTGGTGTTTTAGCTTCATGATATTGACTAAGGCTGGTATCCCATCTGAAAGGAAAGGAAGGGCAATATGTGTTTTCTGTAAGTTTGCTGCTCTTATGAGAATTCCAGCATTCCTACCCCATAGCCAGGGACGGATCCAGGATCTTAGATAGGGAGGAAGAAAATGATACAAGAAAATGATATTGCAGACGTCAAAAGGTGCATTCTGAGGGATCTTTAGATTAAAAATTTATAATTAGGTATAGGGGGTGGGGGGGGGGGTTAAAATCCCACAACATTAAGTATAAGATAGTACTAACTTGGTTCTACTGTGTAACATTAAACACAGAATGATACCCACTTGCATTCAGTATAGAATTACTGTGTAACTTTAAAAACAGTATGATACCCACTTGCTTTCAGTATTTGATTACTGTGTGACATTAAACATAGTGTGGTACTCACTTGCATTCAGTATTGAATTACTGTGTAACATTAAACACAGCATGATACTCACTTTCATTCAGTATTGCAATAATGTGTAACATTAAACATAGTGTGGTACTCACTTGTATTCAGCATTGAATTACTGTGTAACATTAAACACAGAATGATACTCACTTGCATTCAGTATTGAATTACTGTGTAACAGTAAACACAGAATAATACTCACTTGCTTTAAGTATTGAATTACTATGTAGCATTAAACATAGTGTCGTACTCACTTGCATTCAGTATTGAATTACTGTGTAACATTAAACACAGAATGATACTCACTCGCTTTTTCAGTATTTGATTACTGTGTAACATTAACACAGAATGATACTCACTTGCTTTCAGTATTGAATTACTGTGTTGCAAACTGGAAGTCGTTAAGATTTCTAGTGATCGAACAGCACTGTCTCTCTTCTTAAAGCTTTCGGAATTCAACATTTCTTGAAATGGAAGCGAAAAATACTGTAAAAGGACATCTCTTACACCTTAAATAATTTGAATATCCTTACTCTCATACAAGGGTACTATTACTTTCAGGTGATTATGCTACAATTGATCCTCTAGGCCTAAACCCTTCAGTTCAGCATAACTTTCTCAAGCATTGGATACTGTTACAATGGTATGTTGAAGTGAGCTATTGGTTAAAAACTCGATTCGGTAGAATACTACCGTGTCCTTGACGATAGGACTGCCAAGGGCCCATCACAGATATCATATCATCCATATCACTCACTGTTACACAATTGACTGCTCCACACCACAAAACGAAAAAGGTTGGGAAAGTGCGACTCTTTTAATGCAAAAAGCGTAAGTTTGACACAAGTTGAGACAGAATTGCTCGTTTTTAATTCCTTGTCACACACTTTCACAGGTTTCTCCTGGGATAAGTGTGGAAACCCCACAACAAAGGTTTATACAGGAAATTGTGACAACCTATAGTAAGAAATTCAAGGTGTGAATATGTGTGCTTTGTAAAGTTTTCTGTGAGAGTTTTTTCTCAACTTGTCTATGTATTGCATTATCTTGGATTATCTTGGATTGGATATTCTCAGGTTTGCCACAGGTAGAGACACACATGTTGACACTTCGTCACATGTGTCACATCCACCTGTTTCATGCACACGTGAAACCATGTAAAAACATGCAAATTTACCTGTGAAATGGGCTACAAAAAAATGGGATAACCATTATACAGGCGTGTTTATGCGTGTTTTTTTATATGTGTAACCTGTGACTTGCACTGAGTCACAGGTGAAGGGACGTAAACATTATAGAACTACTTGCTCTATGTCAGCTGTGTGTTTCATATTCATTCAATTGAACTGGTAAACTCCTTGATCTTCAAGTTCCACTCGCAGGCTTCAAAAAAAAATTATCACTGCTATTCAAAACCCTCATATGCCTTTAACTATGCAGAGATAACATTACTTGCTAATAACAACAACAATAGCAATAACAATAATAATGAATATAGTAACTAGTTTGTCAATTTAATGTATGACTTTCCTGTTTATTTCCCTTAAAAATCATTCCTCACCAAATTATCCAATTTATGTAAATTTGATGACATCACAATCACATGACATAGCATACTGTTACAGTAAACACTACCTATGCCATCGCTCACCTACTAACGTTTCCCAGACCGGAACGTCGGGGTTATTCCACTGGATGAAATGCTCGAGAACGTTGGTATGGAACCTCAGCGCGGCCAGGTGAATCATATTGTCGCCTTGTTGGTCGGTCTTGGTGATGTCCGCTCCCAACGCTATCAACAGACATACGGACTCCAACGCTCCACTGCTCGAGGCGATCAGAAGGGGCGTGTGGCCCTCCCTGTCCAAACAGAGTGTACCGTACGTTAACATGTGATATAAAGATGTAATGAATAAACATTACAGTATATGAGGTCAACAGTTTAGTAGTGTATCTAGGTAATGCATGTCCAAATTGCCAACCACATCACCTTACATGAATGCTAATCTTCTAAGATGACTCCAAGGAAAGCTTGTGATAGAAGTATGGGATGGTAAAAAATCAGTTACCAAGGTCAGCAACTGACCAAGGAGCTACTGACACACTTGACTTGACTTGACCAGACTGACTGCATTAATGTGTGAGTGGTATCACTACCTTGTAAGTGACTGACAGATGTCTTACATGTTTCAGTCAAGTTTTGCCATGTCTAGGAAGCTTGTAATGTACCTAATTGTTTATGACCGGTATGATACTAACTCGTGGCAAATTTTTAAGTTTTTATCAACTTTCAACTTCTCGAACAAACAAAAAATGCGATACATAATGAATCTAATCTTGCTTTCATTTAATGTTGTATGAGAAAACACAATGGTTACATTCAGGTACACATTTGCCATCTACCAAGCCCACCCCCTTCCTCTGTCCCTCCTCAACCCCATCGTGGCCAAAAACTTATTCCGAGTCAGGAACAAGAACTTACCCATCTATCGTTTGAAATTCCAAGAGGTCTTCCGCCCTCCTTATGATCATCCGCAGTATGGGTGTGTGATTGTAAAACGCCGCGTGGTGAACTGCCGACCAGCCGCTCTTGTCACAAAGGATCATATCGGATCTGTTCGCCAGGATGCAGAGGGCAGCCTCCAGGGAACCGCTCTTTGCTGCAAGGTGAAGTGCTGTTGTGCCTGGGGGGCGGAAACACAATCATGACATCATTCCCAGAGGATTATGAGAGGTAGAATAAAGAATCGAATGGAAACTGGTATGATTATCACATGAAGATTAATTTAAGAAATATTTCATATCATTTGCAAATACATTTTATAAATCTTGTCTCTAGACATGTTCATTTAGATATATATCAGCCATGTATATGTTTGAATATTGTAGCCACTCATCACCGGTGTAAATAAAATAGTTTTTCATACATAGACCGTCTGTGTCACACTTAACAGTATTAACATTGTGAACACTGGATCCAGTTTTTGACAGCTTCCCATACCAGGGATGAGCCTGGGGTAAAAAAAAAATCACGGAACTTTGGAAAAATAGCGGTATAAGCTACAGTTTGCGTATGCTACAGTGTGTTAGGATAATAATTTTTGTCCCCATGGGAAGAAAAGAAATCACGGATATTCCGCGAATTCGCGGAAAAAGGTCATGCCTGCCATACGCACTCTTAGATCTTACTTTAAATTACTGAATGAAGGAAAGAGAGAGTGCAGTGAATAATTTATTGTTTATCACATTGCATGATGCATGCATATTGCATGATAACTTTGCAAAATAAGAAAATTGCTACACAAGTGCAAAGATTTATAGCAGTTTTTTGGTACACCCGAACCATAGTATTTCATATATATTTCAATATCCAGAGCCATCAAACAGATAAACAAAATCTGAACATAAATTATTCCCTGGAGTTGACAAAGTCCCAGATGTGGGATAGAGGGCATAGTACTAATAAACGTCAGTAATTTTAGAGGGATTAGATAGATGAGGAGAGTGCACAAGTAGACTGGAGACAGGTAAGGGAGGAGCGAAGTAAATTAATAGGTTTCGGAAACTGCTTCTGGTGGATTTCACCAGAGCTGATTGCAAGATGGTTGTGATGTAATAAACATTGGTCAAGCAAGAAATAAGAAGAGTATAAACAAGATACATGCAAAAGTGGTCTGTGGCACACGTTTACCATAGCCACAAAAATGCACATGCTTAAAAAAATCTACCCGCTAAAATCAACTTCTCACTGGCATTTTCCTAAACTACAACACACATCAGACTATGTATAGGCAGCTTTTGACAGTAGCCCAATGATAATATGTATGTATTTTAGGTCCTCCTGCAAGCAGGAACTCGCAAAGAAGCCTAATTGGCTTATCAAAGCCGCAGGCTGACCGAAGTCAGTCTCTTAGATTCATATTTAACGTCCATGATTATGAATAATTGGGTAATAATAAGCAGCTGACTTTTGTCTAGGAATGGAAATCATGCCGCTTATTTGATTTACGATTTTCGACCAACTTACCATGTGCATATGTTTGTTACGTCTACTGTCAGAAAAATGCCAGCCCCACACCCCCTCAAACCCTCCTTCTTGTTCTACTGGCACATGGGAGGAATCCACTAGCATTTTGACAGTAGTTAGCCCAAATTTGAGGACAGGCAAAGAGTCACAACAAGCGTAAACATGACACGGATGAAAATAATTCACGCATCAACATGAAGTAGCACGATGCCATTTGTAATATCCTACTTTGATGACAAGAATCTCATGTGACCACATGCAAAGAGAACACACAAAACCAAACAGGACAAATGAAAAAGAAAAATTCAAATGATGTGGTAAAGGAAACCCAAAACAAAAGACATGCATAATAGAAAGAATGCAAAAGACATTGAATGGGTCCAATGTCTTTGGCCTCTTTAGAGCAAATGGGGCTAAAAACTATAACAATTGCAAAAAGTAATTGATTCTTATAAAAATATGACTTGATCACATCCCTTAACACCATAATTTTACAAGAAACATGCCCAACTTAAAGACTACAATTGTGAAACTTTGTAAGTACATAACAATTTCAGTTTTAATAGACCAAACAAAGGCTCTGAAACAATCTAGGTGTTGTGATATATCACAGAATGCTGGACAAAACACTGAACCACACAACATGGAGAAATTTTCGTTGGCAGGTGGGAGATGGACTTATGAGCCTCAATTTAATCATTCTCTTTTATGAACGTAGTTTCTAAAAACTTTATTCCAAACATCGTCAAGAAACACAATCTTGTGTTACATGCATAAATTGCGATTTCTCAAAGAATTGTCTTGTTAAGTAATCGATGAATGTACTCGGCAAAACTGCAACGATGAAAGATGGAATGCGACATGACTGACATTTTCTGTAAATTACAAACAAATTTCTCTACCTACATGATATTATAGACTAATGGCTGAAGTCATGAAAACACCCACACAGGTGTCACACAGTGACTGATGCACACACTTACCACCAGTGATATCTGTAACAGGAACTTAAGAAGACAAAAAGTTTAATAGTTAGCTATCGAGTATTAAAGATCTGCTGTATTGGCTCCAATTATAGCACGCTATATAGCTAGGAAAGTTTTGTGATTATGTAATCGACCTGCCACAGTCGTAAATGGACCTCAGGCTCTACAATTAGCCTGCATAGCTTCTTAACACCATTAGGCTCCTTTGTGTAAACACTGTGTGAAAATATGTTTATGTCTACAGTGTAGTTAATCATACAGCCATTCACACAAAGAACATATACAAGACAAAGTATGTGGCAGGCGTTGCAGACTAATTGGTAAAAAGAAGTCATTTTACGACCAAGGCAGGTCGATTACGTAATCTCAAGAAACTCTTCCATGATAGCGTACTTTAGTTGGGGTCTATACAGCAGACCTTTAAAAACTAGATATGAATGTGTGCATTCATATATTGTATGAGGAGTGCTCCTTTAGCTAAGGTAGATTATAATTGCAGTGATGTTATTTGTCATGGGAGGACAGAAGATAACAGTAGGGTAGAGAGGATGGGGGGGGGGGGGGAGGGGTGGAGTAGGATAGGGTGCAGTCAAAGGGAACCAGGAATGTTTGTATTTAATCATCTGTATGAGCCGAGTGGGTATATACACAACAGTATGTAGCAGAGGTAACAAACATCACTGTAGTTTTTATTATGGCGATAAGAAGTGAAGATTTGTTTCATCTTCATCTTCTAACAGAAAGTATTTGCAGACCTCCAGTTCAGTCCACACAGCATTGTGGGGTAAGTGAGAAACAGTCCTTTGAATGAACAACGTTGCTTAATAATGCAGATGGGCCTGTTTACATGTTAAACGTCTCCACAATGGCAGAGATATGGTTAGTTTGTAGCGTTACTGCCCAAGAGATGTTAACAAACAATGTAATAGAGACTGGAGCTATCCTAGGATTTGATGTGGAGGGATTGTGGGAGGGGGATTGGGGATGAGGGGGATTGGGGTGAGGGTGAGGGGGATTGGGGATGAGGGGGAGTGCTTGAGGTGAGTTGAGAGGTGAAGTTGAATATGGATGTGTTTGCTAACTACGAAGACATGTATACATTTTATGAAGAATTATTAAAGAACCAACTGCATCCAAGATTGTAATTCACAACGCACACAAAAGATCAGACAACAACAGCGCCCTCTATGGGAAGCCCAGATTCTGTTTCCATTTTGTTTCATTCTGATGTTAAATTCCTTGCTAACATTAAGATACCCTTTTCCCTCCAACTGATGTGATTGTCTTTTAACTTTCACAAATTTGGCCAAAGTAAAAATTAAAATAAAAATCTTAAAGAATTCAACTGTCACAAACCCAGGGCTACTGGTAAGACTTTCTTTTCCTTTCTTAGTATTGAGGTTATTTTGAGGTACAGTTTGACAGAATTCTCTTTTGCATGTCCAATTAGCTATCAAATTCTTATCAAGTTGTTTTCAGAAAATAAACCTGAGTGCAAACCAATTTTTTTTCTTTTTTTTTGGCTTTCCATGAAGTTTCATGAAGAAACTATGTCTCTCAGGATTGACTTACCCACGGATGAAGTTAGGTGAAAGCGGCGAACGTTCAAATCCTGACCTTGACCGATGAGGAGTTGAAGTATCTGCGGCCGGTTGTACAGAGCCGCATAATGAGCCAACGAATAGCCGTCTTCATCTTGCTTCCCTAGCTGAGAAGGGGCGCTCTTTCTGGCAAGAGTGTAAAATATGGAACAAAGACCCCGGATAGCAGACTGCTTCAAGCCAGCATGATGATTCTGGTGGATCGATAAGAAAAATATAAAAACAATAACAAATTTGTCAATAAAGTGATGAATCCATAAAGGGAAAAGCCAATATGTTTAATAATAATATTTTTAATGTAGCAACTACTGTTTGAAGATTAGCTCAAACTTGAAGTTCTGTAAATAACTTGTAACCAAATTTACAGAAATCTACGAGAAAAGGAGATAAATATTGTTTGAATTTGTCACAATTTTCAAGTAATTGTAAATAGTTCTTAAAGGTCTCAACTTCTCAATGGCACAAATACATCCTCCCATATTTCATCCAAATCTGTGACAACTTTAATTATCAATTTCTCAATAACACTACATAAGATTGGGTTACACATTTCAACAATTTTCCTTTTTAAGCTGCATACTGATTACCAAAAAAAAAGAATTACTCCCAGTGGTAGCTTCATGACTCTGCAATGATGAAAATTACACAACTCAGTTTTGCTACCTTATACTTAATGGCTTGCTTGTAGTTGTAACGTTTCTTAAATTGTTCGTGCATCTGATTATCGGCTAGAGGTAGACGCTTCGGTTTCAAGTCCTTGATCTTCTCGTAGAATGCGTGCACCCACAGAGGTTGAGCTGGTGAAACACGGTAGTAGGTTTCAAACTGGATGGCGAAGAAACAGTACCTGTTGAATAAAACACATTTGAAGAAATTTAATACTAAGTGAATAATCTGCAGTTAAGGGGTTTCGTCTCTCTTTTAGCAGAACTGAACAGTTACAAAATACCACTTTAATTTCTTAAGTAATACATGCAATCACTCCTGGCCGTAGCTTGATTTTATGGCAAGAAGTGACGCTTTCTGTGAACCAAGCCAAAGCAAAGTTCTGAAGAAATTGTATCAGGGCAATCTTCCAAAGCAAAGACTTCATTTCATGAGAAAGAGCCCAACGAAAAAAGAAAAAAATGGATGTACTATCAACTTAAAGTCGGTTGAAATTACATTTTCAGGTTGCTTAGTAATTTTCCACAAAATAAAAAATTATCAAACTTGTTCAGGTATTGCTCAAAATAAGATTATTCTATATAAGGTCTTCTTCACAACAAGAAGCTAAATTAGCCAGCCTTTAAGAATCATTCCATTTCTTCAAACTTTTAATTTTGTTGAAAAATTAATTTAATTTGTTGAAAATGAAACTTGACCGAACTTGTCAATCCAATCAATTGCATTTTCGTGAGATTTTAATACTGATATAGTATCAAAACCACAGTGCTAAATAGAAAAAGCTGCAGCAGCTGCAAGATCCCCTGCAGCCAAGCTGAACTAATATCAAACAATCTCAGCATTATCTCTGGAGAACAGCAGTGCCTATCACGTGTAAACTACTGTACAGTGCACTATTTTGTGAGACTCCACAGACCCAAAATATTACACTCAGTTTCTACACACAGCCTGGCTGCAGGATACTGCAGCCCCCTCAGCCACCTTCTTTTCACAAAAGGCGTTACAAAACTTTCTTACAATGCTCTGAAAGTGCTATGCTTAACTAATATCTATACACTATCTCAATTGATCGATGTCATACACAATGAATCTAGGACTTTACACTACAAGTTCATTCAGACATTTACCCCCCATTTTTTTTATTCATTTAAGTTTTTCGATCAAACATTGACTTAATCGTAACGTGAAAGGGCATGCATATATGATCATATTGATACTAGTCTTGTTTTCTCCAAGACTTTACACTTATATAAGATCATTGTTTCAAATTTGAGTTGTGCTTTAATACTTTTTTCCGTTTATCTCTCGCATCGGAAGTGGGTAACTCTCCTGGTATGGGTAGCTCCTATCTGTCACTCGTTTCAAATAAGCAATCGCTTCGCGCTCGATTTCGTCGTATGCGGCCCGGAAGTCCTCCGGGAGATCCCGAACGTCATCCGATTCGATGTCCACCTGGATGCCTCCGTGCAAGTGGAAATACTTGTTTCCAAAATCAAAGTTTGGGCAGCGAAAATCCGGGGAAAGCATCAGGGGTGGGAGTTCTCTTTCTGTCTTGCAATCGTCAGCTAAAAGAAACAAAAAAATGAAATCGTGGATGTTAGACGGGTTCGACTATGAATACTTCGGTGAATAGAACGGTTACTAAAA
>KN883737.1:0-24154 GCA_000934455.1 Apostichopus parvimensis
CCGTGCGTGGTAGCATAGCACCGATTAAACACATACTCCCTATGCACTACAAAATTACATTACCGAACACTGTGCTGTAATAAATATAAACTGCACCGTACTTTCGTTATAAACGTGTATGCTGTAACGTCTGATACCAAACACAGTAGATGGGAGCATTAGCGTACACAGTATCGTCAGAAAGTGGCCACAACGCAAATGGGACGTACACTCATTGTACAGTGTAAAGAAATAACATCACATTACTGTACATTTGCTTCTATTTTTGGGAAACGTCAAAAACTGTTAAAATCTTCCTTCAGACGAGTTACATGTGTATAATTTCAGAACGGCAATGTAAATATGCGTTTATGCCCACATACCTATTGTACAACGTGGGTATGTACTTGGTCCTCTCCACTCTCCTCTTCTGCATGTACGTTGCTCTTCATTAACATTTTCAAGGACGAAACCTTCTTCCACACAATGAAATGTTGCCAGGGTGGAATGCGGGTAATTAAAACCATCACTTTCTACACTATAAGTAACTGCCAGGTTATCTGGATGGTTCACCAAGGGAGGGCATGGATCTGAAAATCGAGTATCCGTAAATAGATATTCCAAAATATACTCCATACAACAGCAATTTAATGTAACATGTCTTACTTCATACCTTTTCTTTGTATTTGGATAAATGAGCAAGACACATGGTGATTATTATTATTGAGAACTTGGCCAACTGAGAACGGAAGGTCGCATTCGTTTCATGAAAAGATACATCTTATGTCATCATAACACATGACATGATAGTGGTTAACACTCTCGCTAAAATGTTGATCGCTACTATCAGTTGGCACAATGAGAAAACTTGAACATACAATTTACAACGCTGCCATTTGACTTTGAAACGAATGCATATCTTGCCGATGCCTATTTTATTAAATTTATCTTTTAGCGGTGATGACATGTTCAACATATTTAAGATCACCAACGGTTTATGCAGTGAGAGGACAATTCAGCAAGTCGTTTTTCTTCTGCGTTTATTCGAAACCCATTTGAGAACCAGATGGCATGAACATGTAAAGAAAAAAGAACAGTTGGTGACACACAAAGATTTTTCCTAGTACCACTACATATTATCGGCATATAGCAATCATGGGCTGTATATTAATTTACCCCCGTACACACACCACCGAAAGAAATATATACACAAATATTATCTGTATGTTACTACTGTGATTAAGAAAGGAAGCCACTATTAGTCCTACCACCAACACATGAAGGAACTTCATGATCCCACTGTCCATTCCTACACATAGACGTATGCACAACTACGCCGTCAATGAAGTGTGTTCCTGATTCACATACCGCCTGGCGTCTACCACCGTGCTGTGGGTTTGTAGTACGTTGATTGTTGTGGTCATAGTGAACTAACCGGCCATTTGAAAATTCCTCCCTACTGCAGGATACTAGAGATAAAAATCATTTGCACATATTACATGGTTTTATACGCTCACCATCAAAATTTGGTGTAGATGGCAGCTAGACGTGTTTCCATTGTTTACTGACTGTGAAGTGCACTTCTCGGGAACAAATATAAGCAGATTACCCCATACAGTGAAGCAAACCATGAACAGACATACCGTGCCACACATTTAAGTGACTATACTACGTAATGCTACATGTGTAACATTTATCAAACATACAATTCACAAGAACACCAAAGACGCTATTATTCAGACTAGTCAAGAACAATTATGAGTATTATTATAATGTTGTTGCCTACTCATTGTAATAAGTTAGACAATCACAGTGGCAAATATATCAAAATACCTCTTTCACACAGTAACTCGAATCCTTGCCATTCTCCTAATGAGCAAGTTTTTCTGCCTCCACTGGTCGGCGTCTCAAGGAAACCGAATTCATTGCAAGTTACTATAGCAACCGTTCCTGGAAGGTAAATGATGTCTGTATTATTCCCTCCTTCAATGCTGACATCAATATTCCATTCACTACTCTGCAAGTCCATTTTATTGCAAGACTCTAAGGAAAAGAAAGCATACACAGAAACTAAAACATAAACATAAACTAAGAGTAGACCTATTGATAAACAAAGACAGTAAATGAGTGGAGCAGAGTGTGAGTGTGGTCGATAACAATTAACATTTACAACCGATTAAAGACAACATTTGTTTATTCCTCACTTTCAACACATTCCGGTAAAGCAATTGTCAAGCTTCCCAAATCACAAACAGAATCTTCCATTTATGTGGCTCGGTAACCCACATTAAAAGCTACTTTTCTAGTTGTTCAATTGCAATTCAATTTCTTCGGGTCTTTTTAAAATTAAAATAGAAAGAATATATGCCTATATGAACTTTCATGTCATTTGGTTTCCTCTGTTTATATCTCAGCGAAAACTGGTTAGTCACTAGTGTTATTTACACACGTTTTTTTTTTATTCTGCCGAGCCGCAGCTGTAAAGTTGTAATCATGAATGAAAATGTTTTTTTTTTTATTAAACTTGTTCATCTCTTCACTTTTCATATGAAACATACAAGTAAATATAGATAAACGGATGTTCCTCATTTTTAACACCATAGACTCGAGGATGTTGTGTACCTCTGAATTACAAGTATGCCATTTTGCCATTAGGTTAGGAAGAAACTGGCGTCTTATCAAATTATTAAGTCCATTCCTGAGGAGGGCTGTTTTATATTTTGGTTGTATTCACCTTAATAATTCAGCGACGGAATGATAGAATGATAGATAAGTCAAACATCATCTTAGTGCTGAAATTAAACTTTAAAGATGGAAGTGGTGATTTATACGGCACGAGGTACCATGGGAGCCATAGGCGGATACACAAGAATGAGATCATGAGATGATATTTCAATGACATTTTGTAAGATACTTCATAACATTATAATGGTGGTCACATCATGAAACAGCCATGCTACTGCTGCTGATTCCATAATGTTCGTGGAACTACAAAGGTCATGTGATATGCGATATATGATATCCCTGTTGTGGGTAGAGAGCCTTTCATGGACTTATATATTGAAAGTTTCCATACAAGGTTTATTTTCAAAATAATAAGTATCAATACCTTCTTCACAATACGGCAATGCCTGGGTCCACTGTCCACTAGTACATGTTGTTCGTTGAGGATATCGTAGTTGAAATCCTTCATTGCATGAGAATGTGATCTCATCTCCCTCACGTGATACTCTGTTGACTTCTCCATGATGAACATTACCATCTTGTATGTTCACATCAGAACAGGAAACTAGAAAAAATAAGAATACTAGTTTTAATATTGTTCAGAAAATATTCAAATATCAAATATCTTGCAAATGAAAATGGTAAAAAAAAAATCATCATTGTCAAAGTCCAATAGATATGTAGTTTGTAACCTATACGGTGTATACAGTGTTGAAACAGACACCTTGAAATATGGAGGTTTGTACTTACGTACAACACAGTCAGGTTCAGATCCGGACCAAATCCCTCCTAGACAGGTACGATTTTTGTTTCCTATTAAGGTGTACCCATCATCACATCGATAAGTCGCTATTGCTCCTTCTATCCGTCTTTCTTCGTAATATGCCACGACACCATTTGTAGGAAATGCCAAGAAACTGCAGTGATGGGTTTCTGCCAGGACTGGAGCTGAATCGGATAACTCACGACACACAGGTTCAGAACCACTCCACGTTTTGTCACTTTGACAGGTTCTGTTGCTATTGCCCACCAAAGTGTGGTCTCTGTTACATCTGTACTGGGCGACTGCATCGATATAATGTTGTGAAGGGGTGACAGTAACATAACCTTCTACTGGAGATTGAAGCAATGGACAGGCTGTGTAGTTGTAAAACATGAAAGAAAGTTAATTAACCCCCATAGGATTTCTTTTATGTTTCTCTCCCTTGTATCGTTTATCGTTATGGTAAATTCGAGATCTAGTTGCTAAAGTAAAACACCCACGATTTTTCTACCATTGTGTCTAACCACATAATAGTTGTGTACAGAGAGATCTGCTTTAAGTTTTTTAGCTTTCGTAAATGCTTTCACACGTAGTTCATAGCTTCTTTTACGTTCAGCTAGAAGCCTACCAATTCCGCATACCCATATTTATTCAAGAATTCTGTATTAGGAAAGAATGCTGCAAGACTATACATATCACGTAATTATCAACAGCTATACGTTTCGTCCACTTACTTTATCTGTCTTCTGTTGTTAATATTACCTTTTTTCAAACAGCTGAGTCCACAAAGTCCATCACAGACACACTCCCTGTTCTCTTTTCTGCAGGTGCCACCATCTCCACAAGCTCCCTCGCAAGATCTTCCCGCTGCAGCAGTATTACGAAGTCCACACTCCTGTCCTGTGTGTGATCATTCAAAAACCTAGTTCCATTTAGACTTGCCTCTTTATCCTTAAATAATTCTCTTTGTGAAAAATAAAAATAAACTTTATTACACTGCTTTTTAGTCTATGACTTATCTCAAAAAAACGGCCTTTCTACGTCTTATAAATAAAGTAACGAAAGCAAAGACCATAAAAAAGTCTTCACGTTGTAAAAAGACCTATGCCTGCTGTTTGTTTCCAGCGATAAAATAAACGGCTAAACCTAACCTTGTCATGTTGTTTAATATGGTTCACCTCTCAATTGACACTATCTTGTCGCATACAAAACTATGTTTGTTGATACTATGTGTTTTGGCATTGAATTAAACGTCAAGGTAAGTCATGCATCTTTGTAGACATATATTGTCCGTGCCGTTCATAGAATCATGGCAAAGCGTTGGTTAAACTTTTATACTCTAATCCATGTTCGAACATTTTGGACAATTCGTAATTTCTTTGTTAGCTGTTGTTAACCCAGTTTTTAATGCTTAAAATCGTTCATTGCATGGGATGTTAAATAACCGATACACCAAACTGACATGAAGTTAGTTTACCTGTGACAAACACATACCGCATACTAATACTGCTTTATTGAGTCATGCATAATAAAAACACTATTTTAATTGTGTCTGTATGGATGCTTAGTTTGCTGAATAATAACTTGATGTCCTTGATTAGATGTCTTGGAGATAACCCTTTCTAATTGACAAATTAAAATGGAATAACGTGAATCGCTACGGTGTAAGTAGTATCACTCATTTGCTAGTTGATTGCACCAGGATCCACTCGACAAATTGTCATATATTCCTTACAGGAATCTTAATCAAGCATCAATCGAGAACCAATTTAAATTGCGATGTGTAAATAGTAGTCTTTGTGAAATCCTGCACTGCACATCTAAAATGAAGACTTTAGTGAACCTATGGTATCCTTGATTAAGACATTTAAGGTACGAAAATAAACAGGCATGGTATAACATATAAATAAGCCAGTTGGCATGGTTCACTCACCTGTGACAAGGACAGGCGTCAGAATACCTAGCAACAGAAGGGTAAAAGGGGCGTTTAGAAACATTCTTAATTCACGTGACGTGGCCAGTAGATGTAGTAGTGTCTCAACTTCATCCAGTCACTATCAATGAAGTAATGTACTTACATCAACTTGTTTGAATTGTTTATCGAATCCCAGATGTTGCAGTGTGCCAATTCGCGTCAGCAATATGTCGCAACGGTATTCTATTAGGCATTAGCAACATGAACTAATGCATAACTAGACAATGGGTTTTCTTCTTCCTGTCTGAAGGGAAGGAAGTTATATTTATCGCAATACTCCGGTTCAACAACAATTCCAGTAATTACTTCTTTTATTTTACCGAAGCACTGAGGTCGACTCCTGTTATTGATCTAGGGTTAACTCATGACTCTCTAACCAGGGGCGTCGCCACAGCATTATACATGAGGGCAAGGGCGTCAATCCCTATGGAAAGAGTGTGCCCGTAGCGCACACCGCCATGGTCTTGTTACAAAGCCTTTCTCGTGTAGGGTCCAGGCAGTGGCGGAGCGTCCATACAGTCAAAGGGCGGATGCCCCCCTGACTGACTCAAATGGACTGCTGGCGCCCTTTTCAGCTTTTTACCACTTTTTACTTTTTCGCGATTATTGACTTTTTTATCGCGCTCTCATCTACCTATTGACAGTTGTCACATTGTTTTGGTGTAATTTTCTGACACCTATTTATTCTTTGTTGATCTACAAATTAGCAAGGCCCGGAAAGGGTCATTTCCGGCGATCTAGGGAGTATCTTTACTCAAAAGAATTCTGTACGCTCCGCGCCAACCTGTGGTGGCGCTCCGCTTAGATAGTGTCGAAAGCGCCCCTACAGACCATTCTCGACCCCCCTGACCAATACCCTAGCTCCGCCACTGGGTCCAGGGGATCGCCTTAGGTCCCTGATGGGGTCCAGCGTCGAGGCCCCGGTGGTGGCCAGGGGCCAACTCACATCTAGAAATCTTCAAGTTTGCTTCAGATTGGTCCCCGAATTAATATGTCAGTCATAAATATATGTTAACAGTATTCACATCTGACAAGTGATTAGACTTAAATTAAGTAAGACTTATCTATTTAACATCCGGGTGTTACTTACAGCATTAATCATGATTAATAAATTGAAACTTAAACCAAACGGAAACATTCTTAAACTTTGCACACAAGAATCAAATGATACTGTTATATAGATGTCTACGACATGCATACACATGGTATGAGAAGTACTTGTGAAAAGCAATGTTGGGTATATTCACTGGTCAAATTCGGTACAACACTTGGCACATTCAGGTTATCGGAAACATACAGTCCTATGAAATCAAGAAACATTATCTAACGTCCAAATGTTACATAGCTTTGCCTTTGTGTGCGTATATACCAGACCCTTATTATCAGAGTTTTTTTTAGTGGTTGGGCCATTTCCTTAAAGGGACCATCACGACACTACCTAAGCGCCATCGACACCCCCCCCCCTTCTTTCGTCTTTCTATCTCTCCCTCCCTCTCTTCGGTGGCGTCCCTAGAAATATGGCATCGGGGGGATCCTTCCTTTGTCACTTAGTGCAAGGGATGGTGTCCGGGGGAAGTTGACCCCTTCCCCTTTGAAAAAAACGTTTGTTATGTAAGGTGGCTAAAATAGAAAATGGTGCTATCTTTGGCGTTGAATTGATTATATGTTAAGGAATTATCATTCTTATTTTTCCTATTTTTTGTTCAAAATATGATTTTTTTTAAAAACACAATTTAGACTGACATAAACCAAGACAATGATTTACACAATGATTTACAACATAGCTGGCCGCCACTAGCATGCCCATCAATAATTATTTATTGTATTTCAGTTTTTTGGTGGTTGTGGCATGGTAACCCCCTGACTGGTACCCGGGAGGACCGTCCCTCCCTCCCTTATTACGCCACTGTCTCTCTTTTCTCTCTTCTCATTATCATTAATTCCCTTTTTGCCTTCTTTTTTCTCTTCTTTTCCTCTCTCCTGTCCTCCTCTTTCTCTTTCCTCGTTCCTTAATTTTGGCGACTGGGTGAATGGGTGTCACTCCCCTCCCCCCCCCCCCCCCCCCCCCCACACACACACACACACAAACCCACCCAAGTTTATATCACGGATCATTAACTACTTCACAAAGTAAGAGAAAGTAAAAGCATTTTACCAGTAACCATCGGTCAATAAAATACCAACATGTTTTTAAAATGCATATAATAGTATAATTCTTAATCTTTCCTAATATAGAGATAGACAACAAACTAGGAAATGAACATTTTGCAACCGCTAAAACAGTATTAACTAGAGAAGACTTTTTCGCATTTCTCAAATAGATATTAAGGGTTCTTATTGCAAACAAGGGCCATTTAAACCGTTTTCACAGCAATAGGTAGGTAGAAGACACAAACATACATCATATCCGAATCTCCGTGTATATTATCTACAATTCAGTGGGATTAATGGCGGCTGCAACCCGTGCGGTCATTTTGCTGTGTTTCGTTTCTCTGTCTTAATTCAGCATGATCAATGAGCCTGTTTCTATCAGTTTATCAGAAAAGACTCTCCGGTGTAAGGTGAATGTGAAATGTATAACTATGAAACAGTTTGAGATTCCGGGAACCTCAAGAGATATGAGATGCTGCTCTTGCCCGTAAGACTTGGATGAAGTAAAAGAGATGTAGAGAGCACATCTTGCTTGTTCTTAGCGAATGGGTAATCTGATTGCGGTATACCCTACTGCTCTACCAAAAACACGCCATTGTCTTAGAATATTCTTGATGACGGTTTCGTACTGTTCTACCGAAGACACGCCATGGTTTTAGAACATTTGTGATTACCGTATCTCACTGTTCTACCAAAGACACGCCATGGTTTTAGAATATTTGTGATTAGCCGTATCTTACTGCCCTGGAAAAGACATGACTTATACAAATATATGCTACATTTGCTCTTTGATGTATAAAATAATTCAATGATATCTCTATGTTTCTTTAATATCATTCCCAAATATTTTAAGAGAGGATGCACCAAGAGAAACGGTCTATAACAGTAAAGAAATATCAGGATGTCCTTGCCAGGATTGTACTTATCTACGAATAATTTGGCTTGTAAAATGATATATTAGCTAGTTAAGAAGGAAACCTCCTATGGGATTTTGTGAGCCTATAGTGACTTAACTTAATATTAGTTAGTGACTTGACTGTTATAAACTACAACGTGTTATAAACTACATTGTACAATATCCTGAAGTTACAAATGAAGGAACGGAAGTCTTAGAAGATGATTATACTCTTCTATATCTACAGACTGTAGACTATATCCATGATCTTCTTTTAATTTTTATAGAACGTATGTTAGCCGAATATCAAACTATGATTGGATAACTGCTACATGACTGACACACGGATATTGCTATCTTCAAATGAAATTTGAAGGCAGATCTGTATGAATTATATAAAACGTTTTTTTTTCATTTACTATATATTTCGGTGTTATTAGATTTGTCGAACTATAGCGATACAATTTGGACTTAACTTCAGCAGTTATAATGCAGCAGTTATAATGGCAAAATATGTCGTATTTTTGCTTTGTTAAAATTACATAATCTTTGTTTTATCTTGAGCTGCGATACCAAAATTCATCTGTTGTCACCGAATAATATACTATCAAGTTTTACTTTGCTTAAAATACATGAACCTGCCAAACACTGAGATATATTTGTTGATCTATAGCGGTAGCTCATTTTGTGGCAAATACATTGAGAGTTACAGTATTTCATACAAAAAAAGATTTAGTTGAAAATAAATCCCCATGCTATGTGGTATTGGCGCATACTCATCCGCATCATGCAGTCTATAGTGCATAATTTATACCACAAATGAATCGTTGCACAGTAAGAAAAAAAAGAATCCTTTTTATTGTTTTACCATTCATGTTTATACCACATTGGTCATAGTACATACATGGACATCATTCATCTTTTAACAGTAATGTTTGAATGATAAACACTGATAAACGCTACTGTTACCACTAACACAAACTAATATGCAGCTATATTCACGCCAATAGGATGTGCGTCAAAGGCGTTGCCTCCAACACAAACGCCCCTGGGTAAGAACAAAGATATTGCCAATATTCACTAACATATTTTTTCAAATAATTTGGAAACTAAAATAGGCCTTCACTGAAATTAAGGCAGGGGGTGGTAGGTTAAAGTTCATAAGGCAGCAACAAGTTGTATGTCAATTTAATACTAAGGTTTATTTGCTAATTTATAACACTAACCAAAGTTAAATCAGTGTCGTGTGTACGGATACTACTAGAGGTGTTAATGCAAAACTCACAACATTAAGCAAGAAGAAAAAGAAGCTCCATTGGTGTTTGCAAGCCTGATGATTTCAGTCCGTATTGAATAGTATCACCGTCTTTGTCTAAACTGTAAATATGACTTACTTTAATGACCAGGCGAACAAAAAGACTTAGATGTTGATAACTCTACGTTTACGGACTAACTATATCGATTACTCTCCTAGACAACTTGCAAAAGGTAAGCGGTGCTCAGATCAACGATAGGATTGTCACATGACTGAGACATCGATGTAGACCTGTTGAAATGATATCTTATCTCCTACCTCTCCTCTTCCCCTGTTGGTTTCCTTCTTTCTTCTCTCCATCCTTTGTCTACTAATCCCCTTTCATCCATCTCTTTGTGTTCACCATGCTCATTAACCTGTCTGTATTCTGTGCGTGTTTTTGTCCCTTCTGTTACTGTTACTTGTCATTTAGCCTTTGAAGAAGATCCTGCTTGTATCGAAACGTCAGGCCAACTTACTTTTACACATTCTCCTACACAGGCTCTCTAGTGGATAAGCAGTTTGCTAACAGTTTTATTTTATTTTGAAATGATATCTGAGAGAAAGCAGACCATTTATAGCGTTTTCTGTCTTTCAATTTAGGTGTTAACCAATTCTCTGGTAAAATAAAATGTTTGAAGGTTTGTTTGTCAAAGGAAGCGGTATTTTTTTTAACGGTATGGTTGGTACATGCTTTGCATCGTGACAAAATTGAAATCCTTAATCTACAATACCAATGCACCGTCCTGTGAAATTGAACAAAATATAAATATTTACATCTTCATGTCACTAATACACGCTAATCTAACGCAACCCCTACATAGAACTTAAAGATTACAACAAGTCGACGCGTTGATTAAACCGGGTGGCATGTTTTGCATTATTCAATCCCTGCAAAAAGTGCGAATGTATACGTGTGTTTAATGAGGGATTAGAAAGTGAGAAATCTCATTAACACATCCTAGATAGTGAACGTCTGTGATTGTGATTGGTATATGTCAATTACTTGATCATTCAAACAATACACAATATAAATAGAATATTCTACTATTCCCTCTATATGTGAATATATGTTGCGCAACAAATTCTAAGATGTTCATGCAAATTGCTTACATTTTATAACACACGCACTCAAAGTCGTATAAACAAATATAATTAAAGTGATAAAAGTTTGTAACTAAGCCCTCTTTCTAAAGTTTGAATGCCTAACGGACGGGATAGTCTTGTCATGAGAAATAATTTCCATACACAACATCTCTCCTGCTCACACCTCCCCCCCCCCCCCCCCCCCCAATCGTAAAATCGAATTCGTAACAGCAGGTCGAGTCTATATGGGTTTCATGGAAAGTTAAATATCAATATTTGCGTTAATAAAACATAAATCCCCTCAAGATATCAATCTCAAAATTGACAAACTTTTACTCGCTCCTTTACGACACTAAAGCTTGCTACACGCCTGCATTATATCCAAGTATAAAAGCAGTGCAGGTGATGATAGTAAAATTTAAGTTTCCCTAAATTAATATAATGTATCACAGAATTGATAATTAAAAGTTACACCATTCGTGTCAAGAATTCCTTGATACATGGATTAATATTTACAATTTCTAGAAAGCGATATGTATTTGATTGTTTACATTTAAATCGATGCTACGATCTAACTAAACAAATAAAAAAACAAGAAAATAAAACTAAAATGATACAAAACACACAGCTACGACTGCAGCCCTCATCTCCCCATTTCACAGTAAAGGTACATGGTGACATTGTTTGATTGTAGATCCAAAGTTACCCCTTCCTCTATCCATATCACTGTAGGTGATGATGATGTATGTCGTCGTTAATCGGCTATACAAGACGATAAAGGCGGTGACCATTGCCCTTGGTAGTTACACCGTGATTCTTGGTTACTGGATGCGTGATAACCACGGTTACATTGGAGCGTCACCTTTTCATTCAGGATATACGCATGTGGATTTAATGTATTTGCAGTTGCTCTCACGTAAGCCCATCTGCCATTTGAAACATTTTCCGGTGCTGGGCAGCGGATATCTGTTGCGAACAACGAGTATAGTAGAAAAGTGGAATTAGCACGTTTGTGGATGACGGAAGGCTAAATAATATGGAATGGATTGGAATAGCATTGGGAACTTGGAATATGGGATTAAAAGCTGCGGGCTTTAGGCAACAAAGACTATTCATTACAGATTGCCAATCATGCCAAACATACGATCACGTTCAAAGTTATTTCTGCTAATTTATTGTCTCCTCTTTCTCTCAAATTATGTTTTTTGCAAAATGTAAAGTAGTTATGATAGGCTAGGCGATAACTTATATAGGCAATGAACACAATGATTACTAGACCCTTCTGAGTCAATTGATTATCCTCATCTGACCACTTCTCCCTGGCTTACAAACTCGCCTTTTGGAAGTGGTAGATTGAGTGAGACTAATTTGACGGAGTATTGTATACACGCCGTTGGTTGGTTGGTTGAAATATTACTATAAAATATTACTATCAATTAGTTCATTGGTCATGAGAGCCAACCACAAGCGAACCAAATACATTACTAAGTAAACTACGCATACTGGTGTTCTTGTAGAGCTCGAATATCTGGCATCTAAAATGTCAATGTCCTGAACGGGTTAAATTAAATCATGTAAAATAATATTCCTTTACTTTTGTCTGAACAGACTAACGTTAAGCATTCCTCTCAACTGACCTTGAAATTTGATCCTGATTGAGTGTCTCAGAGATCCAGCTTCACACGTGTACGTTCCGTCGTTTCCTGAAGTCGGATTACGTAACCGTAAACGTTTTAATTTGCCAGCTATGTAAGCTCTCTGTGACGGCTGAGTTGTACTGTTCGTCGTTATAGTAGCACTGTTCCCTATACGACCTCCTGCCCGTAACTGACAGTTTATATAGATCGAAGCCACAATGGGATAAACAATGTAGGTACCGTCGGGTGAGACTGTTTTTAATATCGTATTATCCACACTAACCTGTAACTGATAGGTTTCTGCCGAGATAAAATACAACTGGTATGATTACATGGTAAACGGCGTGTTGATGAGCTGTTACATATGTAAACTAATTCTCTTCTTTAGAATTCATTGTCTATATGAAAGATAATAGACAAAATTGTTAAACAGAAACCCAGTATATAATATTACCCAATAACAAGAACATTTACTCGGGATACAAAGCCAAGATAAGTCTCAGTTGTTGATAGATATTGAACCAAAATCAACTTACCACATCTTGGAGCACGTTCGGTCCATTCCCCGTCAATACATTGCCTGTGGATCGGGCCATCTAGTATCTGATACCTAACGTCTTCGCATCGGAAAGTGATCGTTTCACCTCCAATGAAGGATTGACGATTCCCTATTACTGTGGTGTCTTCTCCGACTCCGACATGTGCAATAATATTCGGAAAGATTTGTGGTCTCGAACAACGGTTATCTTCTGCAAATAATAAATTAAAATCTCACAATTTCATATATAATCAAAATTCAAAGGATCATAATCAAAATGCAATTGTAATAGTCCAAATGATTAATTGTCACGAAACTAGAACGAGATGCCAATAACTCGAATTATCTCTGATGCAATTGTAGCCGAACTTAAATCTATTGAGGTCGACTAAGCATTGGCTTTGCTGATTGTGACAATTATTCATGTTGCTCAAAATACATGCATATTTATACAAGGGAATGAAAACATGAATCTGGCACCAAGTCATTTTTTGTCTATTACAACATATGAATATTAAAGTCATCTTTTTATAATATCTTCGGATTTTAAGTTCAATACAAATGAAATCATTTCTAAGGCTTGGTTGAAAAAAACTTTCATGGGATTTTCAACATGGTTGGTATTTGAAATCGCAACTAACAGATATTCCGAATAATTACAGTGTTGCCTTTAATGAGTTTATTTAATCAAGCTGTAATTACCTTATTGTTTGCTGTTTTTTTTTAAATAAAACTTTATTGTATCCTCGACATCATCAATGGGTGAACATATTTTAATGTGGTATAAATGCTATACTTCCGCTTAACGCTCTTGAGCATGTATCTATAGCGTCATTGATTTAAATGATACTGTACAATGAATATGTTGGATTGGAATATTACAAATTGCAGTAACAAATACACCAGAAAGCCAACCGACTGAATGAGTGATACTTGGCGACATTTTGTATTAAATATTCGTCTGTAATATTGCAAAGAAGATTTGCAGACCTGCCGATCAATTAGCACAGTTTTTTTTTGTTTATGTTAATATGGATCTACATGTCAGGTATCAATTTCTTTCAAACTTTACTTCTAGAGTTATGTTATTTAAACGGCTTTCAGATGTTGACCGTGTTGATTGCATCCATATCGGTACAGCTCCTACATAAATCAGAGGAATGTTAGAACTGCCCCACACCTTTGTTGTCCTGAGTACGCCACTGGCAGTGTTGTCCGTGGTGAACAGATGTTTTGCTCAAAGAGCTTAGAAATTATTTACAGACTGAAATTGAAATATACGGTTAAAGGTAGGCAGTGCATCGGGGACAATCAGTGACGACTTGCTCCCTTTGCTCCCTCGATGTACCACCTGCGAGTAATAATTGAAATCTGATTACTTTAATGAATTTATGACATAGAATTACACAAACCTGAAAAGACACATGGGCCCTTTGCATCAATATGACTGTTTCATCCATTTAAATGTAGCCTTAAAACATTTAGAATTTTCAGTTTGTTTAAATCTGTGGGCATTTTCCTAGGCCTGCTATTGAATTGAATTATAATTTCAGAGCGTGAAGATTTATGTTTTTAAGAAGGCACTACATCGCATATACCAAGCACACATTCATCAAATTCCACACGTCTAGCAGGAGTTTGCAACACACTTCATTGAAGCTCTCGCACACACACACACACACACACGCGCAGACACATGTTCATGTATCATGATTTAGTGTAAAGCAAATATTACTGTATGTTAGAACAATTTGATTTTTTAACAATATTCATGTGGACCACCACTATCTAAATTTTATTTTGCAAATGTAATTGACACGTCCACCAATCATAGCTGAGTGACCGTTAGTGAAACATTGTAGTATCTGAATATAAAACCAATCTACGGAATAATCATGTAAGTTTTCTGAATTGCGTATCTAGGCTGAACTTAATGATCTCAAATACTCTACTGAATTTTAAAATGTCCCTTTAACGTGGTTATCATACGATAACGCTTAGTACAACGTTTGCGATGGTGAATCTATTTTCTTATAATGTTAGTTTGTAGGAACGTATTCGAAAAGCACTGATTTTATGTTGTTTTTGGAGTGACTCGTCTTTCGAATGTTACGCATGCGTCTACTACATCTAAACGCATAACAAGAACACAGTAAAACACATTGAGGTTACTCCGCCCTTTCTACGTACATGTGACATTTAGAACAGACCATCAAATAAACAACATTTGGCAAGCATCCACATGGATGGCTTTCATTAGACTTAGCATTCGTTTCATAACACACATCATAACATTTATTATTGCCACGATTTACTTCATCTAAACTTTGATTAATAGAATCTTCGATGTCTGTGTTTTCGTAGGATGCTGATGGTTTTACTGTTATTTCATGTTTTTATGTTTATGATTTGACATAATTTGACGATTTATTTGGACACTCTAACAACATTCTTATTAACACTTCTTTTACTGTAAGTTTCTTTAACTGTAAGCACTAATCCACACACTTTTGTAACAAGATAGTCTGCTTCCTTGCAAAGATCCCCGTTACTTGGCAAATTTGCTCACCTGAATGTATATATGTAACATGCTATACACAATATACATATTTATTAGCTTAAACCAATTAACACATGATACTAGTCAGTTGGCCCTTCCTTTAGCTGTTTTACAGATATTTGTAGAAACATAAACTAAGTTACGCCTTTTCTGTCAGACACCATAAACAAGAATCCAACTTTAAATACGTATTTTGTTCACCGTGGACGTACCATACAGCAATTTCAATAACAACGGCTTTAAACGAGGCCACCATGTATAAGTACTCATATTGGTCTGTCACAATTCACTATCAAAAGAGAATTCAATAATGATGTTAATGGTTGCCAATGAACAGTTTGTTATACACTGCTTTTATATGCCATAGGCTTTGGAAAGGAGGGGCAGGATTTAATTACCCCCCCCCCCTCCTACACACACACACACACACACCAAAACCATACACACTCACTTATATAAAAATGTCAACTTTTTCATCGAAATATCGAGTAAAATAGTTGAAATGTTTAATCTCCAAACTGGTCCATCGTTATTCTACACATCGATAATTCGTCTCTGCGTATCAACATAACCCTCTAAACATTGTCTTCTCTTTCAAATACAAATATTTATCGCTGCCATACCAGTCAGAGCAAACACTACATTTTAGGTCAATACCGCTAAATTAGGCTAAATTAACAAAACATGTAAAAACTTGTTCATGAGGCCACAATAGGTTTGTCGTAGATATATGTGTTTTCAACAATTAATCAATAATTCAGCTAACGTAAATAATAGTTTGCGAGCATAATTACTGCACTTTGGAATATCAAGTTAAAGGCAAGGTTTTTGTTATTTATAAACTGGTGGATAAAAAATAAGATCGCTTATAAGTAAGAGTCTTTTAATATCTCACCAACACAATAATGTCTATAATGGTATATCTATTTTTGTATCTTCATATGATATTTAAATATAATTATAGCGAAAGGGTAGGCCTATGTTTTCCAACACTTGTTTAGGAAAGCACTTGTTTCAGGTTACAATCATAACAAATTGTGTATGCTGATTAGGTGGTAGATTTCAATCCAGTTAGGGTGTGATCTTACCTTCAAAACATTCAGGAAGCTCTCTCGTCCACTGTCCGGCGTCACAGGTAGATGCACCGTTTCCTCGTAATGTAAAACCGTCATCGCAAATGTAAGATCGGTCTGTACCATGTTCAACACGATCGCTTGAGTATTCCACCCGACCATTATTCAAATTTTCACCTTCACAAGGAACTAATGAAATTAAAGAATGAAAAATGCGAAGGACATTTCTTCGTTTCTGTTGAAATTTACATGGAGCCTGGAGTATTCTGATAAATATGCCATACCTTCAATACACCTTGGTGGTTCATTAGTCCACATTCCTAAATCACATGAACTTGAGCTTTGGTGCCTTTTGTAATAACCATTATTGCACGTGAACGATGCGGTGGCATTTTGTTCCAGTGTAAGGATTATACGTGCATTTAGTGTATACCTTACTCGCCCGTTCTGTATGACAATCGGTGGGCACAGAACTGGTACAAATGAAAAAAACATTACGGTACGAATAAATTGATATTATCACAATTAGGAATAATACTAAAACGTATTGCTTTACAATTTGGAATGAAAGGTTTGTCTTCCTTGAAAACATCGTAGAAAGGACCAAACATGATATAAATACTAGCTCTGATAAAGGGTAAAACGATTTATGAGCTTTAATGAGCTAAAAATAAATAATATATTCTGTGCAGCTATAGAAAGTCTAAAAGTCATTCTCACTACCAGTGTTTTCTGAACAGACATTTATTTCGTTATAATTCAGATTTTTTCTCATTGATAACGCAGTTGATAAAGTTCAGGACAATTTTTTTAATTATGTTCTTTCTTACTCTTCTCGCATGTAGGCGTTGGAGAAGACCACGATTGACCGCGAAGTCTTCCGTTTGATTGACAGGTTGATTGACCTGGAGCCCCTTCTGGTATTCTATACCCTCTCCTACAGGTGAATGACCGAATTGTTCTTACTGGTTTGTATCTGATGTTAGTACATGATATACCATCAGGATGACTGTAATTCACTGAAATGCCTGCGTCTTGAGTGACTTGGATTAAACAACCGACTAAAAGAGAGATGAAAGGAATAATGTTTACTAAATCGTTCAAACCTTAATAACCCTTGTTACTTCATGAGACGTTTGATATGTATACCCTCTACTCTAATATCAAACTAAGAAAGAAATCAGAAATATCTGATAGTCCGAAAGATGTCAGTGATTGTTCGCAAAAAAATGTTGAAAGAAGAGCATGTAAAGTAACGAGGTCTCTTATCTACGATGCAATGTAATGCGATGTAATATGCCAAATTGAAAACGTTTTTTTTGCATCTCTGTTGAGAAAGAAATAGTTTGGACATAAATATAACACGTGAATGTATAGTTACCTGCCTGGATCAGGTTTATACACACATTATTATTCTGTATAAGTAGGCTAATCACAGAATGTTAAACTCTGTTATTCTCTTAGTGTACTTACGAAGACAGAGCGATTCTGGAGGTGGTATCCATTCCCCATCTATACATGTTAACGGTGATATCTGGCACTTAAAATATCCGCTAGAACATGTGTATGTTAGACCATATCCATCAACTTTAGTGTCACCATCTCTAACATTGTCCAGCCATCGTCCATAGTATGGACGAGTGGGCACAACGCAAGTAGCTGTAATTAAAAACAATAACATTCAAATGCGACAAATGCATTCAAATGCGAACGCCTCCCCCCCCCCCCCCCCCCCCCTTGAGCATATTTTTTTGTATTGTTTACGATCTTGCTTATGATATTGCTTTCAAAATAGAAAATGCTTAGATGCAACATACAAGGCCTGTGAAGTGCCATTTCCAGCGATCTGGGAGACATTTTCGGCCAAAATTATCTTTTACATAAAGCGCCAACTCGTAGTGTCGCTACGCTTAGATAATTTGTCTACAAGCTTCGCCCTTCCTTTGGCAAATTCCTCGCTACGCGCCTGTAGGCAATGGCTAATATTAACATTCAAATATTATGACATCACTGTTTCATAACGTATCCGTCCCGTCCTATTCATCATTCAGATTATTAAGGCTAAAAGTTGTTTCAATAAAATATTCATCAAGATGCACAAAATGTTCCGACGAAAATTGAAACTATAGACCCACTTTTTCGTCAAGAAACGTGTTTAATGTAAAATGTTTACTTTAAGAAAGTAAACAAGAACGGAGAAGCTGTTATGACAATAACATTTCATACTGTCGTATCAAAAAATCCACTGGACAACGTGTGACGTAATTAATTAACACACCAAGTAGGGTTCTATATTTGTCTAAACATTCCATGTAATAACAATGTGCAGGTTCCATCCAGATGGCTCTACTTGGACGAAAATGTTCGTGTTTCTCCACCAAGTAGATTTAGAAAGCATACAGTATCTCAAAAAGAACATTATCGATGATCCCAAATTGTTTCTCATTATTCAACAAAGTCACATTAAAATATCCAGCACTTCAATATACATAGGCCAGATTTTAAACCTAATAAATATAAGGATTTCCATTGCAGCATGTATATGTCTAAGTTACGTCAACACCTTTAATGATATTGCAATGCCATGTTTGTACTATGTATTTTAAAGAAACTCACCAACGCAAATCGGAGGGATGTCAGACCATTGTTCATTCGAGTTACATGTTATCTCGTTGGGGCCTCTTAACACATATCCATCTTCACAGTAGAAACGCACGGTACTCTGATAAGGATATTCGGGTAAGGATTGATCGGAGCGAACATTCGATCGTACGTCTGGAACTGGACACCTTATTTCTATACAACAGATCAACAAATGTAAATTAGTTGTTTTCTCTCCATTATCTATTGTTTCATGTAGTATGGCGCGTCACTACCATTAACAATGGATTGTTTCATGCAGTATGGCCCGTCACTACCATTAACAATGGATTGTTTCATGCAGTATGGCCCGTCCCTACCATTAACAATAGATAGTTTCATGCGGTATGGCTATTACTACCATGAACAATATATTGTTACATGCAGTATGGCTGTCACTACCCCTACCAATATATTGTTTCATGTAGTATTGCTGTCACAGACATAAACAGTTTATTGTTTCATGTAGTATGGCTGTCGCTACCATTAACAGTTTATTGTTTCATGTAGTATGGCTGTCAATACCATTAACAATAGATTGTTTCATGAAGTATGGCTGTCAATACCATTAACAATAGATTGTTTCATGCAGTATGGCCCCTCACTACCTTACCAATGGTTGGTATTTGAAATCGCAACTAACAGATATTCCGAATAATTACAGTGTTGCCTTTAATGAGTTTATTTAATCAAGCTGTAATTACCTTATTTGTTTCATGCAGTATGGCCCCTCACTACCTTACCAATGGTTGGTATTTGAAATCGCAACTAACAGATATTCCGAATAATTACAGTGTTGCCTTTAATGAGTTTATTTAATCAAGCTGTAATTACCTTATTGTTTGCTGTTTTTTTAAATAAAACTTTATTGTATCCTCGACATCATCAATGGGTAAACATATTCAAATGTGGTATAAATGCTACTTCCGCTTAACGCTCTTGAGCATGTATCTATAGCGTCATTGATTTGAATGATACTGTACAATGAATATGATGGATTGGAATATTACAAATTGCAGTAAAAAATACACCAGAAAGCCAACCGACTGAATGAGTGATACTTGGCGACATTTTGTATTAAATATTCGTCTGTAATATTGCAAAGAAAGATTTGCAGACCTGCCGATCAAGTAACATAGTTTTTGTACATCTACATGTCAGGTTTCAATTTCTTCCAAGCTTTACGTCTATAGTTATTTTTTGGAAACGGCTTTCAGATGTTGACCATGTTGACTGCATCCATAGCGGTGGCCTCTACCTAAATCAGTCAGAGGAATTTTAGAACTGCCCCACACCTGTTTTGTCCTGAGTACGCCACTGGCAGTGTTGCCCGAAACTTTCAACCAACATACGGGGAAAAAAAGTTGATATGATGGCATACAAGGGATTCACTAAGATTGAAATAACAGCAATTACCACGTCACAAAGTATATGCCGGAATTGTGATATTTTAAGTTACGGTAACTCGGTCATTTGGTAACCCCTTCAATATTGCACACTACAGTTACTAGGCCTAAATTATCTATAAATGCACATCGAAGCTCAACAACGTTAGTGGACCCTTATGGTAGTGTTGAATTCATAACAAACATCGATATCAAAAAGGCTTGACTCCTTGTAGCAGCTCGATTTGTAGTTGCCTGTTACTCGTTTTTTATGGTCAATTATTAACCATCGCAGATAAGTCAAGGGATAGCAAATCACAGCAGAGAACTGATATATATATACCCTGGATTTTACCGCAGTGCACTGATATAGATACACAACTCATTTCAGCAGAAAACTGTCATAAATAACAAGCATTTACAACACCCCTCACGTACCTGTCTGCTATACTTGCGTACTCCGATCTACCATATCCTAAGAACTGGTACCATTCTTGCACTGCGCGCAATGACCCTCTCTAAGGTCACTATTCTCTCCTCTCTCCCATGTAGAGCTTCCCGGGTCCGAGGACAGACCCAACATACTCACCTTGCAAACGTGAGGGACAGAGAACGCCTACACCAAACCCCGCTTCCCTCGGATGTTCACCGGCCCCCATACCAAGATCTCGAAGCAGATCACCAATCTCTCTACTGTAAAGTTTTTTATCCCAGGATTCGGACGCGGGATATAGACGGGAACCATGGATTCTCCGGCTTCCATGTTGACTTCCACTCTGGCTCAAGTAGAATTTTCGATGCCCATGGTATCTCCGGCTCCAAACTCTGAAAGTGCTTGGTTGCTCTCCAATCTGTCGGCGAGTTCTCAGCCTCTGGTACAGCAGTTGGCATCGGGTCCAGCACCACCAGTTGTATCGGATCCTACACTATCGGCTCCGTATATTAAGTCGCATCTTCTCCGGGGCCCGACTCCGAGATATCAAGTGGCATCGTGTGCAGAGCTATTAAAGCAGGTCTTTGCCTGCTTCGGCCACATTCCGCCTCCGAGACCTTGTAGCAGATCTTCATCGGCTCCGGAAACCAATCCCTCCTTCGGTTCCGAGGCACCTACCTTCGGAAGCACAGGATCCGGATACCCTTGATGTTTTACAGACATGGTCGAAACTCGATGACCACAACAGGATGACTTTGTGGGTGAGTTCTCCCACTTGGAGGCATCTGAGCAGGAGGACGAAAAAGCTGGTTATGGTAACAACCTTCCACCCTAACTTATTGCGAGGGCCATCGACATCTCAGGAAGATGTTGGGGTTCCAGGACCCACAACATACATCTGAGCTTTAAACGACCACATCCAAATTGCTTACAACTAATGAATTGCAGGAGGAGTCAGCTCTCTATATACCGGTGGATACGGTGTGCTTCTATAATGTAGAACTTCAGCAGGAAAAGAGGAAGTGAACGGCGTTCCCACTCATAAAGACAAGCCCCTTAGAATACAGGAGGGTCTGGAAACAATTGTTCAAACCCCCGCGAATCTCAGCAGAGGTAACGGAACGCCATTGAGCTGAGAAATGGATGTCTTCAGGTACGTTCCGAGACCCCCAGAGAGAAAAACAAAGGAGCTCCTTGTTGAACTTTGCCCCGGCATCCTGGACGGACATGAAATTAGCTTCGACATTCATTCTGGCGGCGGATGTTTTGCCCATATATCACTAACAACTACTGGAAGATCATAATCGTATTCCAGACAGAGAGGCAGCCCATGTTTTATGGCATTTAGGTCCTTTGGAAAGGCTCTTATATGATCAATTTACATTGGGGTCGTTGTTGATGGTCCTTTTCAGGCCGCACCAACGTTTTTTCGACGATGAAGTGGCAAGCGGGCGAAATCCAAGACACTCTCCGTGACTTACCCTTGTTGGGGGAGGAACTTTTTTGGTGGCCATTTCAATAAGTTGGTTCTGGAAGAATTTACCAGAAAGAGACAGCTTGTCGAAGTCGAGTTTGTCAAATTTAGGTAGTAATAAGCCTCAAGCCTCCCAGAGACTATTCTACTAGTCTAGGCTTTCAGGCGCTTCGTCCTACGAACCACGGTCTTGATTCAGAGGTGCTGGTAACAGAAGACCCTGCGGTGGGGACCGCGGTAACGTTCGTTCGCCATGAATACAGCATTCTCCTTTCTGAAGGCGTCCAACCAACAAAGGAAAGACGTCTTTCGGTGAGGTTAATCAACAACATCCTAGAACCAGTCAGGACAGCCCAGTCCCTAGGGATGCCCATCCTAACACGGAACTCCCGACGGTGGGGGAGCTTAAAACAAATTCAAGAAAGCAAAGTCAGACCTGCGTCCGGATTCGTGAGTTTTGGACATTATTTCCGAAGGATCACGGATCGAGTTCACCTCGAGGCCCCGGGGCCCGGAGGTAGCGGGGCGGAAAATCACACTAGTTCCTGCGGACCTGGACCAATACTGCGCCCTCAAAGAGGAGATCCAGGCACTCTTAACGAAGGGCGTGGTAGTCAGGGCACCTGGAAGGTTATTGGATTTTTGTTATATGATCTTTGAAAAGTATGACGTCATGGGACTAAGAGGTACTACAAGCCCTGTGCGGGAGACGATATACTATTTTCTGACATGTATGTGTAGCAGAGTGCTATTTTAGCCACTGTTACTATTTCTTCCCCATGTGGTCAAACTCTTCCATTTGTATTGGTAACTGTGTCATGTACATAGTTCATTGACTTCCTAATACAATGGATGTCTGTTGGGAGTAAGTAGTGGTTGACTAGAGAGAGACAAGGAGTCTATCTCTGGCCTGACTGTTTATCTTTTATCTACTTTTCTTTCTTTTTTCCCCTTAATTAATCATCTTGGCTCGGATAACTTCTGAGCTTCCTGTTCTCACCCCTTAAGCATTCCTGCGCTCTCAATGTGTGTTTTGTGGTAACACCCCTTATGTTATACCTGTTAGGAAGCAGCATCTGGCTTCTCTCAGCTGTAAAGGCAAAACAACTCTTCTTTGTTTGTGGTCATCGGCCACCCTATAATTCTAAGGGTGAAGTTAAAATGTGTAAGGCATAAAAACCTAGCTACATCCAATGGATGCATCTCTCATCTGCCGACACAAGCAGAGGCAACACCTTTACATCTCCTGAGAGAAAGTTGAAGACTATTTCCCATGTCTTCATGTATTACTGCATATTCTGATTATTCAGGTAAGCGTCTATTTTATACTTCTTGCAATTGCTTCCTATGTTAGAGATATTAGTGTGACTGAGGTTTATTTAATTGCCATGTACAGGCCCTTTAAATACTAATTTTGCTATATTGTGTTTACCCCTGAAACTCCTTGTGAATGTTTTTCTATTAATTGTTTTACTATTTAAGTTGTGTTCTTTGCAAGTAACATTGCTGTATTATTGTTCAGTTTGCTATCGTAATGCTCACTAAAT